>CAIGRO010223671.1:0-11071 GCA_903798355.1 Fraxinus baroniana | reverse complement strand
CACACACACACACACACACCCAACAGGAAAATAAGAAATGACGCCCATAATCCATTTAGTTGGTCAAAAAATTGGAGGCTGGGAATAGAAATCTCAAGTTCAACTCCATACTCCCATACATACTAAGAATTAAACTTTAATAGCTATGATTTATCATTTTATTGGATCGGCCAATTGGCGCTAATAACAAATTTTCTTTTAGTTGTTTTTGTTTTTACTGGGTTCTCATATTATCTGACCCTAGTGGCTTTAGAGCACGTCCTGCAATGCTTATAAAGTTTAGAGGGTGTGTGGTAGATCTTTTAAAAAATGTTTGTGGTGAGGCTTACGCCTCAACACGTTTTGAGGCTTACGCCTCGCCTCGTGATAAAAAAACGCCTCAGTACCCGTTTACGTTTTTGCAAACTATGCATTTAGAGCAAAAATACATATTGAGATGGACTTTTTCTGCTTCAATAATTTTCATTTTACTAAATTTTTCTTGAACGAACAATTCAGGACTTTATATATATATAGGTTATGGAGTAGATCAGAATAATAACAGTGTCTTTTCACTCACAATCATAGAAAACTTGGCATAAAAAATAATAGTTTAAACTTGCTTAAAGTGAATGCAGGGTGTTGACTGTTCAAATTATTAAAGTTTAGAGGGTGTGTGGTAGAGATTAAAATCAGATTAAAATTGAAAATAGAGTCGTTATTGTTGACTTTTATTAGACGGGTGGGGCCCAATAACATCCATATTTTCAATTTTAATTGGATTTTAAGCCGTACCAAACAGGCTCTTAATAAGTAAAAAAGCTGCTTCCGAAACTTTAAGCAACATCTTTTAAACAAACCATCAACTTTGTAACGCAATGCATCACGATTCAACAAAAACAAAACAAATCACAAAGGCACCCCATAACCGAAAAGTCACCCTACTTCAGAACTAACCAGTTCGACAGCTGGTACTACTAAACTAAAATAGACCCATAACATTCACTGACGAAGTTTGAAATGCCAAAAGTATAATCCACACAGAGATTAGGCAGGGGGCGAGGCTTTGGGAGCCCCGCTAGGTTGGTGGACAACTTGAGAAGTCGGTGCTGCATCATAACTCCCGACTGCACTACCACCCATTGAGCCATCAGCTGAGTAAGCTGGAGGTTGGGAATACCCACCGCCATAAGAACTGATATATGGTGGTGGCTGTTGTTGGCCATAGCTAGGTTGAGTTGGTTGCGGTGCACTGTAGGTTGGAGGACCATACCCTGCCTGGGATGTCGAGAAAGTTGATGGTGGCCGCTGGGCACCAGAATCTGTCTGAGAGTAACCCGTTTGAGCAGGTAAAGGCTGAGAATGAGGATAGCCGGGCTGAACATAACCTCCTTGAGAACTAGGCGACTGATGAGATTGCTGCCCGTAAGCCGGCTGGCCAGTTGGAGGTTTTTGAGCCTGAGGAGGTCCATAACTGGCAGGTGGTTGGGTTCCAAAACCACCTTGTGAAGTTGGGAGTGCCCCATAAGCTGGCTGGGTCGAACCTTGAGGGGCGTAATTGGGATTAGGGTTAGGCTGCCCACCAGCATTGTACGACTGACCAGACGCAGGTGCTTGATTGGCATCGCCCTGGGTTCCATATGTTGGTGTGTGCCCATCAGGTGTTGGATTGGCGACATTACTATAGGTAGCATTATAAACTTGTTGCTGCTGATCATAGCCTGGGACGGGATTTGCTGGGGGCTGACCATAACCAGATTGTGGGGCGCCTGCATAATATCCACCATAGTTATCTTGGGGGTAACCTTGTCCTTTATTGTAAGCTGGTGGCTGATTGTAAACATAAGCAGTACTGTCCATAGGAGCACCAGAACCTCCAGGAGCTTGCTGTTGTGGAGGTGGTTGCTGGCTATAGTAATCATAGCCACCTTCTTGAGTAGGCGGCTGATTTGGTGGTGCAGTTGTTTGGTCCCAGGCGGGGGCATATCCACCAGAGGTGGGCTGAGGCGGATAACCAGCATAAGGTGGTTGATTCGGATTGTACTGGGGAGATGGACCTGGGTATGCACCAGGCTGGACATAGCCATAACCAAGTTGTTGCATTGGTGGACCTGGCTGACCCCAATTTGCTGGAGGTCGAGCTTGATAACCTTGCTGAGGATATCCCCCACTCATAGCTGGATTTCTAAGGCGATTCTGCACCAAATTGTTATCCCAAAATGAACCAAGAACGACTCATCACATTCATATGGAAAAAGTACAGGATATAGCATAACACCAAAAAAAGGGGAAAAAACAGATGGCCAGATAGAATATGACAATGACAAAATACACAAAATATCACAAGCACACCAAATGTCACAATGCTAATCACAATATACATGGCAGAGTTACATTAAGACATGATCAAACGCCTACATACCGTACTGGTTGGGTCGTATAATCGGATTGCTCCTGCAGAAGCCCATCCTCTCCCTATTCGAAGTGAAAAGGTACAAAAGAAATTTCCAAGAAACTATACAAGTTCTATAATATTAAAAACAAAATTATGTCCCCATGGCATGTGATGCAGAACTACTAAGAACGAAGGGGCATAGTATATATACTGACACACGGATCATTAAGAAACTAGATGTAGCATCAAAATTGAAATTAAATATATATAAAAGTTATTACTAACCCGAGCTAAAACTTGTACTCTAATTCTGGCCAAGTGTTAAACTGTGTAAACTAGACGGCTGGAGTAATAAATTAACTTAGAAGTACCAAGGATTCGTAACATCAAAAGAAATTAAAATAATTCCTGCGACTGCAGAGCAAGCGGAGTATCCATATGAACACTCACTAAATGTATAACAAACAGCATTAGGCACTACTACACAATAGTTTTACCTCTCCATCCAATCTTGAAAGCCTAATCTTTCAATTTCCATCAATAGTGGGTCCTTGTTCTTTCCACGAGATATCCGAGTAATTACTAATAAATCAGATTCAGAGCCATACCAGAACAATGCCGAGGAAACACCAACATTGAATTGTTCCATGTTGGTGTGACCGATTGTCCGATACGCTCTTAGCTCCTACAATAGTTCCAATTGCAATATCAATTATCAAATACAAAATTAAATCAGCATAATCGGCCGCAGTCCCAGAGATTTTTCACTTGAGCATTTAACTAAAAATTACCGTAATTTCAGACACATCTTCAATACTACAAGAAATATATAACACTGCCTTAGTTACCTCAGTGGAGGGAGCACTTTGCAAAACCTGCCTCAATACAAAACCAAATATCGGAAAATCCAATAAATCAATAAAAGGATAAGATAATATCTCCAAAGACCAATCCTCAGCACTCATAATAACCATCTGACCGACTTTAGGAACCTAATTGAAGACAAAATGTGTAGGAAAGACAATATATCTTGCGGACACAATATGGAAGAGTATTTTTGACCAAAATGGATCGGGTTGATACACTACAGTACAAAAAAACTGTGATATCCAAGTTCTGCATTGCAACTAGAAAGTAAGCATGCATTTAAAACTATATCAGAGTTCTTCACCCACTTGCAAACGCCATTCTTCTTCATTCATGGATCATTTCCAAATCAACCAATCTGTACGCAGAGAAGAATAGAACGATACTGCAAATCTATAGAATCACAAATGCCATATAGGAAGGCATATGAACGGCCATATATTATGCATCAACTACATGGGAAAATGTCTCAAAAACATATTTGAGCAGAGAGATCCAGGAATAAACTATTTATATTTTCTACTAGCCGCAAATCCGTATCAAAACTAGCTGAGGCAGGATACTAGCAACAATACTTCACATATAAAGAGCCAGAAAGGAACATCTGAACCAAAATGAAATTTATGGGAAGTTATCCCACAAAGTCGTACCTACCGGGAAACAAACTGCTAGCTATTAGATGTTATTAATCTCAAGGTATCAAATAAATATAGTAGGCTGTGATCTAAGAGTTCCAATTCCCAATACATACCAACCACGAACACCAAAAGAAAGGTGAATTGCAACAATGAATGCAGAAACGCAAGTATGATAATCCCAGTCTTGGAATGAATCCATGATAACCTATATGCTGTCCCATGATTTCGAAGACCTAGATCATCTCAATAAGTATCACACTTGATTGAAAATGTTCTCACCCCCAAGAATAGTATTACAGATGACAGACAAATAGAACAGGTATGGCATGAGTAATCATCAGCTATCGATTCAATTCATACAAATCTAAAAACAAGATACCACAAATTAAAGTAAATATAACAATTTCTAGATACTATATTAATTGCATAGCCTGCTTAAAATCAAGACTAGCCAGTGGTCCTGGAAAATGGAACTTACATATTGGAATATAGAGGTAAAATACCCGTGCCTACTTTTCTTTTCATGGGTAACACAACACATTCAAGCAGATAAGAAAAAGCTGTGCAAGACCAGGCAACTACTGAACAAACCTCACTGATGACTTCATCGACCAACTGTTTTGCAATTTCAATCTGTTCACTGGTGCCATCAATTTGTAACGTCCTTTCTCTAGATGTATCACCCGGTGGCAAGTGCAGGGGTATAACCTGAGTTGTTTAGGAGAAGTTCATTTATATCATAAATGCAATCTTTTATTGCCTAACGAATTGACAAAAGCACGAAAAACAAAGTTCCTGAGAAATTTACGCCATATAATAGAATAAATGTTTCTAGCCTACCTGAATTCGAGCCCCAGATCTTGCTTGCATATTTTTAATGGTGTCACCTCCTTTACCAATGACAAGGCCAACCTGAAAATGGCATCAGTCATAGACTCATATGAAGACTGTATCGATAGAATGTCCATTTAATAATCAACCAACACTAACTAGTATATAACCTTATTATTAGCGATCTTCATTACAAACTGTTCTGCTCCAGAAGATGGTCCGAGCTGACGGGAAACTGAGCCAGAACCACCTGCATCAGCCTGTTCAAATTAAACAAAAACCATTAGCACATATAACAAGAGAAAACACCTTGTAAAATATAAGTAGTTCAATTCACTATTCTCCAAGCACTTTCACCACTGTAATGCAGATCGTCAAGTCCATGTAAAGAATTGTGAAGTAACTTGACCAAAACATATTTAAGATGACTACTTCAAAAATTCATAGTGCTTCAACAGTCTTAATGCAACCGTATCAGTAAGTCTAATAACTGCACTTAGTACCTCAGCAAGAACGTCATTGATCAACTGCTCAGCCTTTTCTATTTGGTCGGGAGTACCCATGAGCTCAACCTCCCTGGTAGCAGAATTACGGTCCGCGTCCATGTCTCTAGTGACTTGAATCTTTGCACCAGACTGAACCTGAAGGTATCGAATTGTCTCACCGCCTTTGCCAATAATCACACCTACCCTGCCATTTGGTATCTCGATTTTCTTACTCTGTCCTGGTCCTCCTGGATAACCATATGATGCAACTTGTGGGGGAGCACTAAGACCCAATCCCATGGGCTTTTGCAAAAAACCTGCCATATAATATTGCAGCAGATAAGGAACATAGCATTATTCATTTCAGACCACATTTACAAATTTTTGCATCGAGTCACACAACAATAAAATTTAAATCAGCCTAATTGTTAACATGGTTTACTGAATGAATTGAGCAGAGAGATGTCAGATTGTTTGTAAAAAGGAAATATACATCAAAATTTAAGACAAAAGGATAAATCTAAAAACTAATGTATATATGCCAAAAGATAAACACATCCAAACTTGAATATACGCTGTTTTTAAAAGAATATAATTATTTTCACTAGGGTGCGCAAATTGATAAATATAAAACACAGAGAGAAATAAGACATCAAATATATCATATGAAAAAAAAAATTATTAGCATGTGAATCAGTAGAAAATTAAAAAATCATAGAAAATCCATACTCTGATCGTTGGAATCGAAGCCTCCACCGGCTCCATTCTCGACTCTGGCTCTTTTGGTGGGATCAGAAGTGTTAAGGAGTCTGGCGGCGATCTCCTGAGCCTTCTGCTTGGCCAGCTCGATCTCGTTCATGGGAGGCGGAACGCTGTTGTACGATGGTGGCGGAGGCGAAGAGAAGCCCGTCGGCCTCCGCACTCCTATCGCCGGCGAAGTCTGGTGGTCCTCGTACTTGCGCTTGTTTGATTCGCCTACTCCCCTTGCGTACTGTAACTCCTCTGCCATTTTCGCAGTTCTGAACAGAGATTCACCGTGTTGTGTAAGTTTTGTGCGAAAACCCTAACACCGAAGAGCGAAGATTCGTGATAACGTAAATTGGGCTATTGGAGAGGGGCATCTTATAGTCGTCGGTCAACCACTAAGGGCTGACCCCACTTTTTTTTTTTGTAAAAAACATATTTTTTCATCCCTTTAGCTAAAAATTGTTATTAAAATCCAAATTAAAGACAATTTGTATGCAAGACGATTTTTTTGCATTTTTGCTCCTATTTCAACGTTTTATAGTAGAAAACGTCATTCCGTTCATATGTCGTGAGTTTTAACGTTAAATGCTTACCTGGACTCCCTTTTAAATTTTTAATTTGAAACTTCAAGGGTAAAATGGTCAGATCATTTCACAAATCTCTTCCCGCCATCATCCAATGATCATGCATACTTATTGATGAAAATAAACAAGCTTTAGTATTGAGCAGCAATTTTCGTGGATTTATTTATGGAACTATCTATAAAGCAAAACAACAACAATTCTGTAGCAGATTAATACACAAATTTATATTGAGGATTGTTAATTCTGGAAAAATAAATGAAATATGGGTAAGATTATGTGATCATTTTGTCAGATTCGATATGCAAGAATTCTGTCTTATCACTGGATTACTGTGTCATGAAGTATCTGCCGAACTTGACTCCAGTAACGAACGATTTAGAAATGTTTATTTTCACGGAACGAAGAGAATTACTATGGTAATGATTTTCAAAGCATTTCATATGCATGAAAATGCGGAGGATAAATTTAAACTAGGATTAGTCATGTTGGTGGAGTGTGTTTTAAAACCAGTTGGAAGATACATTGATTACACAACGTTGGGTATGGTTGAACACCTCGAGGAATTTCTTATTTATCAATGGGGCCGTATATTATATTTTGTTCTGTTGAACTCGTTGCAAGAACGATCACGAAGAATACAAAAAAATCGACAAACAGATCATAAGTATTCAGTACATGGATTTCCGCTTGCATTCCAGGTATTTTATTTATATATTTAAGTTTTCATTTATACAACGAATAAATTTTTTAAAAATAATATTTATTGCCAATAATCTTGCAGTGTTTGATATATGAAGCATTTTCAAAGATTGGAAAATGATTTGGCCGTCGTAGATACAAAACCTTTCAGTGTCCAAGAATACATAAATGGAAACCAAACAAATTCTTAACTGAAAAAATAGTGAGAGGCTTTTTGGCTTCTTTGGACGCTGAAAAGGTATATTTAATTGTTTAATAATATTTATTTATTAAATTTTTGTTTTAAAAAATTACAGTGTATAATTCTAATCTTCCATTGTGATTACAAATTTAAGTAGTTGCAGTGCTAACGCCCACAAAAGAAGAATTAGAAACACTGTAGTACACAAAACTCTCGCTACCACAAGATAATCAACGACATGTATTAGATGCTATTATCAGTGGGGAATTCTACAATGTAGCAACAGAAATCCCACCACTACTACACAGGAGCATCAGATAATGTTCCAAGTACTTCGTTTGAATTTGAGCTAGGGCCTTTTTCTTCTCACTCTGGTTATATTACGAAGGAATACATGGATGAACTGTTTAGCATCTATAGGCAGCATTTAATATCGAAAGTGTTTACTTTGTACGATAATTTAAAGACACACATGGTTGACGAATCAGGAAAGCACGAAACTATATACCAAACAATTCTTGACAACCAAAAACAACTATTTCAACAGCAGCAACATGATCATCATGAAGACATCCAATCCATGCGATCCTATATAGATACTAGCATAGATTCAATCAAATCTTATATTGATGAACAGAATAAGAACGTGTTGGATCAATTGTCTGTTTGGAAATTCAATATGTAAGTTATTATAAGCTCTCTACAACAGGATGTTCCTATTCATAAGAGCCCAATTCATGGTGACCAACATATGCATCATTCAACCTCTGAACAAGTTCATAATGTTCAAAATTTAGCTGCGCACAAAAAAAATAAAAGAGAAGACAGTCAATTTTCATCGTCATCCAAATATCCTTTAGAAGACTTTTGTATGGATATATACATAACTATTAGAGATTAGATAGAGAAGAATCCATCTGGGTCAGAAATCTATTTATACTTTATTACTTCAAATATTACAATTCTCATTCCATTGTATTCAAATTTCGTTTTACAGTCAGTTCTGGGACGATGGAAGTGGGAACAAGTACATGGCAAGATATGCTAAAGGCTATACAAGATACATCTGAAAATCTCCATGTTGCGGTTAGTTAAATTTACAAATAATAATAATAATTACAGTCCATAGTTAACATCTCTATTTCACTCTATCTATTTCGTTAGATTATTAACACGGAGTTAATGTTATTGAGGCGACTCAATCATGATAGATCCCCTCGTGCCTCTAAAGAGTATGCAATCCTAGATTTTTCATTTGAAGATGATTGTGCTCGTTGTATGATATGACAAGAAAGCGTGAAACAAGGACTTGAAAAAAAGAATTCGCCGAACTTTGTTGTTTTTCAACAATACGTAACTGGTATCTTACCAATTTTTGGAATTCCATCGATAAAATGCAATTATCTACTAATTTCATGTTCAGTGCCGATGAGCAATTGGTATCTTTATCTTGTAGATATACGTGAATGAAAATTTCAAATATATGATTGTAGCCACAACATTCACACCCCGGACGAAATAAAACTACATGCAAAAGCAACGTTCATTTTAATTCAAAGGTTATTGATGTCTTCTGGCAGACAGAAGTTAAGAAAATATAAAAACAAAAAAAATGGAGATGTATATTATACCTTGTCTTGCTTCCAGAAACAGTGGGTAAGCATTTAACATACTAATTACTTAGTATTAAATTTATTGTTGAATTTACTTTCATACTAACATTACTAATATATTCTAATACTATGTTGTTTCAGGCCTAATTGTGAAGTCTTTGTGCTAAAATACATTGAATGCTTCATTTTAAGATAGCCAATGGAATCAGTTTCGTCGGAGAAGATGTGTAGATNTAAATGACTTGTAAGATGATCTAGATATTCGTTTATAATTTATATTTTCTTCATCCGAACTTAATATGCCTAATGTTTAAATATAATGTTATTTCCCATGACTGAATTATCTTCTACGATTTTGTTGTAGTGCAATCTATAGTCTCGTACCTATGAGTTTGACATTATTGCTAAATATCATTTCCTACGCTAACAAAAACACAATAACTACAAAACTCGTGCATTACACGAGTCACCAACTAGTACTATGATATAAGACACAAGTTTAAGAGAGAATATATGTTCGCAATTCACTACGAAAAGAAAAATGGAAAATACCAATTATAAGATTTACAAATGATAGATTTAAAGATCCTGCATTGCCATCAACATCACAGAAAATCAAAATGCACATTTCACCTTGCTCTCAAACTAAAAAATGCTCATCTGGCATCATCATACACCGTGGAATGTAACATGTTATATCTAGAACAACAAATTAAAAGCAGGTTTGGCAAAGCTTAAAAAGGGTAAATTTTATTTAATTAAGTTACTATTTTCTTGCTTTTGAGTAAATATTGTTAATTTTTAAAAGTGGATCATATTTTTGGAAAACAAGTAGCTTAAAAACTGAATTTGACTTATTTGGCAAGACCACACGTGTTCTAATTTCCGACTTTAACATTAAAACTTATTATTTACTTACAAGTAAACTTTTAAGGCTTAGCAAATATACTCTAATTCATTAGTAAAAGGGAACTTGGGTTTGTATAAAAACATGATTTTTTTACTGTGGCTGCTTAGCATCAACTCGCTTAAACTATGATATTAACAGCATGATCACAAATTCATACACACACACACACACACACCCCACCAAGACCCAAAGAAAAGAGCGAAAAGGCAGAAATAGGTGTAAATGCATTTTTCAATCAAATGAAGTCACAAGAAGTACAAATTATGTAGCATAATTAACACAAAGATTTTGTATACATCAAGAAAAGATCCATAATTTCCTGATGTAGGAACAGCATAAAATCATAATAAATAAAAACAAAATAACTATATGTTCATACAATCATTTACAAAATATTTGTAACCTAGGGTGGTGTCCGTGGCTTGAGAAACTGAGCATCTGACAGAATTACGAAATGGGATTCTCGAACTAACATTAAAACTCGATTTCTTAACCAAAGACAAGTTGCACCCAAAAGTTTCTCTTTTAAGCCCAGAAGAAGAAAAATTATTAACAAAGTTTCTCTTTTTTGCTCCAATATTTTCTTTTTGATATGGAGAAAGTAGAGGGGAGAACACGAGTGTGTGAGTATAATCCAATAGCCATCTCCATTGCTTCAGCAAAACCCTCAGCCTCTCACTGTATATGTACTGGGAGAGGTAGAAAAAGTGGCAATGGAGGGGCGTCTCCGTTGCACAAGGAGGCATGGTGCGTGCCTCTGTGCGCAACGGAGATACCTCCGTTGTGAGCAGAGGCACGGCCACAACGGAGGTAATCCTTATGGAATCTTATGGGTTATTAGACAAGGATGTGAAGGTCTTGCAGACAGGAATCGAGATGAAGAAGGTGATAGGTGGTCGGATTTCCCAGATATGAGGATTGAAGAAGGCAACAGAATTTCTACGGGTGGAAAAGGCGAGAAGATTCGTAGGGTTCGGATAAGGTAAAAAGAGGGCGGTGGGCAACAGTTTATTAAGACAAACGACGTCGTTTTGGGGAAAATAACGAGAGTGCAAGACGTGGCAGAGAACACAAGACTCTTTTATGTAGTTAAGGTTAGGATTAGGATTAAAAAAAAAAAAAAAAAAGAGAAAAAATTCTGT
>CAIGRO010223653.1:0-10394 GCA_903798355.1 Fraxinus baroniana | reverse complement strand
TCTTTGACATGTTTTTCAACGGATGACGATTTGACTCTTGAATGCTTAAGAGAATATATTCATGAAAAACTCAAGAAACAAAAACTTGTTAGAAACACAAGTGTATTGTTTGTTATAATCAAAACAAGTGGAGTTATATTAAATTATAGGTCAACAAGTCTGTAATCTTTTTTTGGTTTTTTGTTGAATACACTTGTAGTGCATTGAAAGCTGGCCTGAATTGTAAATCTCTTTTGTTGATGTGTGTAAATGATGAACAGAATAAGACCCAAAATGTATCTGAGTGTTGTGATTTTTTGTTGCTGAATGATAAACAGAATATATAGTTATGATGCATTCTTTTGGTTGTGACTTCATTCTCTTACTAAGTTTTTTGTTCGGTTTTTGTTCAAAAATTGTATTTGTTGCGTTTATTGATTCACAATTTATGAATTTGTTTGCTATCTTTAAATTGTAATTTGATCAGAGCATTGAGTTGTTGTAATTTATCATGTGCAAAGAAAGTTTTGCACATGTTCAATTTCAAAGAAAAAAATAGATTCACAGCTCCAGATTTGTGTAGAATTCTAGGAAACTAAGTTTTATAATTTTTTATATCGACTTGTAGTACATTGAAAGTTGGCCTGAATTGTAAATCTCTTTTGTTGATGTGTGTGAATGATGAATGGAATAAGACCCAAAATGTATCTGAGTGTTGTGGTTTTTTTGTTGCCGAATGCTGAACAGAATATATATTTATGATGAATTCTTTTGGCTGTGATTTCATTCTCTTACTAAGTTTTTTGTTCGATTTTTGTTCAACAATTGTATTTGTTGCATTTATTGATGTCACAATTTATGAATTTGTTTGCTATCTTTAAATTGTAATTTGATAAGCGCATTGAGTTGCTGTAATTTATCATGTGCAAAGGAAGTTTTGCACATGTTCAATTTCGAAGAAAAAAAATAGATTTACAACTCCAGATTTGATGTAGAATTATGGGAAACTAAGTTTTATAATTTTTTATATCGACTTGTTGTGCATTGAAAGTTTGTCTGAATTGTAAATCTCTTTTGTTGATGTGTGTGAATGATGAACGGAATAAGACCCAAAATGTATCTGAGTGTTGTGGTTTTTTGTTGTTGAATGCTGAACATAATTTATAGTTATAATGAATTATTTTGGTTGTGACTTCATTCTCTTACTAAGTTTTTTGTTCGGTTTTTGTTCAACAATTGTATTTGTTGCATTTATTGATGTCACAATTTATGAATTTGTTTGCTATCTCATTGAGTTGCTGTAATTTATCATGTGCAAAGGAAGTTTTGCACATGTTCAATTTCGAAGAAAAAAATTAGATTCACAGCTCTAGATTTGATGTAGAATTCTATGAAACTGGGTTTTATAATTTTTTATATCGACTTGCTATTGAGAGAAGCGACGGATAAAAGCATGTTTGAAAGTCACAACTGGAAAAAAAAAAATGAAAAATGCATTAGCTTGGGTGATGATGAACAATGGGCTTCAAATAATAAACGCGCTTCCATTTTAGAATTACGATTGTACACGACATTTCAGATTCAAAAACTTGATTTTACTTCATTTGTTTTATTAATCTTCATGCTTGCTGCCATTTCAGAGTTTCATTATATATTACTGCTTGATTCTTTATTTTAATTTTTTATTTGTGAATAACCTGCTTATGATGGGATGAAGACTTTTTTATTTGTGAATAACCTACTTATGATGGGAGGAAGACTCTCTCTCTCTCTCTCTCTCTCTCTCTCTCTCTCTCTCTATCTGAAGTGGTCCGACCATTTACCTTTCTAGTTTCAAAATAAACTTAAGTCAATATGTGCATTTAACGATAGAATTAACAGTAGACGGACGAAAAGGCCGTTTCTACAATGAAACATGGAAATAGGGGTAAAAATATACAATTTTGAAATGTAGTGACGTTTTGTGCCAATAAGCAATATCTGGTGTTGTTTTCATTTGTATTGACAGATGAAAACATTGTTGGAGTCTTAGTCCCCTCCTTGCTTGAACTTCCAATTCTACAATCTTTTCATTTTGAGATTTTCAGATTCTGAAACAAAATGAATTGGGGTTTTTGAATTAGATTAGGTTCAAGCATTGCCAATCTTTCTTGCTGTAACTTCTGGTACGTATTTTGGTTCATTGAACTCAAAGACTCAATAGAATTTGCAATCTACGAACATTCAATGGTGAACCCATTTGTTGAATCTCTAAACTTCATTCTCCTTGTTTAAGTGCTTAAGATAATGGAAAATCAAATCTCATTGGAGCCAGACGAACCTCAAACAGACTTGTACGACCATGAGTAATCATTTAATTGCTCCAATTGAGGTTGGTTGACAGTTTGATGTGGTGGGATTGGGGGGCTGGTTTGGTTGGTTGTCTTTCTGATTTAGAGTGGTGGTTGCCTTTGGACGGCGATGTCGATTATGTGTGGGTAGTGGTAGTATTTCTTATTTCTTTTTTTCTCTTTTTAAATTTTTTTATGTTAAATTTGTATAGTTACCATTTTGCCCTTCTTATATTTGGATAAACTTATTTTTTATGGTCAACTAATGATCTTTCCATCCATTTGGGCCTCTAATCAAAGGTTTGGGAACTCTGATAGCAAAAATTGAATGTTGAGTTCAATATGCAAAAAAGTGAAATATTAGGGACCGATAATGCAACTTTTTGGTGATATTCTCATTTCAGTTTTCCTATTTTATAATGAAAATGATCAGTTTGTAATTTTATAAAAATTATAAAAATATTAGTCTCTTCTTTTTCATCTATAACTCGTATTTTTCAACAAAAAAGATCACTTTTAATTAAATTTTTATAATATTTATGTATAAAAATACTAATTTATAATTATTTTTATATGTTGATAGGTTGTTAATAATAACTTTCAACAATATTGAACCTTATATTTTTTTTCAAAGGGTACTAAAATGGTTTTTTTTTTTTTTGGTTATTTATTTATCTAGTTGATGAAATGACTTTTTTTGTATTTTTTTTAGAAATCTTTGTGTTGACATGAGAAATATAATTATGTACTATTTGATTGTGCAAATTGCGGTTCACAATAACATTTTATTGAACTAAGAAATATAAATAACTTAATAAGAGAAGAATAAACTAAAAGCTTTGTAGGCATATAATTTAATATACATGAACTTACATGAGAAAATTAGACTTTTTGAAAAAGATTATGAGCCAAGCCAATTCTTGGGGCTGAAGCAATCAAACTATTGGAGAGTTTTCATTTGTTGAGATATCGACTTGCATAGATGAAATCTTAGCCCCTATATGGTACACATTGAAATTTTCATTCTCATTTTTCTACTCATTTTCAACTACACATTCTTCAATAAAATAATATTTTTCATCACATCAATAACTTCTCATTATTTTTCAACCCACATTCTCCATCAATCTACTATTCCAGAATACATTCTTTCAAAATAATGTGACTCAAACACACCCTAAACTAGAAATGATAAGGAGTTATTTGTATGAATTCAACCTTAGAATACACCTCAGAAGAGAGTTTAATAAACATGTTTGGGATGTGCATCTTAAGAGAAGAAAATATATATTTGACTAGTTAGGGTTGGCAACCGAATCAACTTGTGAATTTATTATGCTTGACTTGACTCTTCACAAACTCACGTCGATTTTACATTGTATAAGAAGAATTTGATTTTGATATTGTGAATTTGAAACTCTTTATATGTTTGACATGAGAATTCCAAAAATTGAGACAAAATTGCAAGTCATCTAGCTATTTTATTTTGCACGATTGTTTATTGAGATAAGTATACAATTTTGTCCGAGAACGAACAAATGTTCAAGTATCTGATGCGTGTATTATATGCACTTATCTTGACCATTAAACATGGATATTTGAAAGTACTTTTAGGGAATTATTTCTTAATTTCATGTAAATATTGTTTATTTAGGCAAAACTCGATATTGGACATTTGAAATGTTTATTAAACATGGGAAATGATTGTTTATTTAAATGTTTCTTAAACATGGGAAATGTCACGTGGTATGAAAAAATCGAACTTGTTCATTTACTGTGAACTATAATCATTTCGTCACTATGATCCGGTCAGTTACAACGTATTGATATGTGTTAACTTCAATTATCGGTCATATCTTTCATCTTACTCTTAAGTTAATATAAGTCAAAAATGAGTTTTCGACTTATAATACACTTTGGTCAAAGATTTCGTTATTAACTTAAATGAATGAAATGTAAATCATAATCTCTTACTATCTAAATGTGACGAATCATCTATTGATCATTCACAACCTTCATATGATTCTTAACACACCCGAAAGATGTTGTATTATCGACCCTTTTGCAGAGCAACATCCAATACCATCAAAGTATGACTGTCCTCATATAGGGCACTATGATAACTTTAAGTCAACAAACCAATTTTATTACCGAACGTTAGAGAGTAACCATTGATACTCAGATAGTTATCCATGTGAAATCTCCTGGTGGGTCTCCAATGTTATGTTCTATAATAAGACATTAACATGTTCATTTAAGTGTCTCACACTTTAACTTGTGAGATCAGTTATTTACTTTACAAGTAAGATATATCACACATGATGGTCTATTTGTAATAACGATATTCATATCTCGTTATTATTTACGATCACAGATGATTTAAAATACAGCCATATTTTATATTTCATAATCACAACCCATTGTGATAAAAATTACTAAAACATAAATCTACATACTATATTGTTTAATATAATTTATTATAATAGTAATTCAAATAAATAATAGATCTTGCAAAAATAAATGCGTTAAAAATATTAAAAGTGTTTATAACCTAAATTGAATGGATCTAGGGCATAAAACTTGTAAATTCTCACTTGTACTAGATCCGATTACTTATGTATCAAATATCATAAAAGTCTACATGACGATCATGTTTATACCGTGACACGGCTTTGTCAATAGATCTGCAATATTATCATCAGTGGGAATTTGTTGTATCTTTACGTCATTTCTTTGTATACTCTTCCTGATGAGATGGTACCGATACTGGACTCCGAATAACAAACACCCATGTAACTTATCCTTGACACGTTCATGTGACTGTGCATAATGAGAAGCATAAGAAGCTAGTATCGTAGACTAGCCTGTAGAGAAAAATGATCGCAACCTTGAAGGCTCGAATGGGCCCCGATTAGTAAACAATTCTTCTGTATTGAAAATATAACTTTCATTAAAGTGAGATGGCCAGTCAAATCGAAAATCATTATGTGGATGATCCAAAGACCTTTCTTTACGTGTTTAGGAAAACGGATAAGAGAAACGCGCATGCCCCGATTAGTAAACAATTCTTCTGTATTGAAAATATAACTTTCATTAAAGTGAGATGGCCAGTCAAATCGAAAATCATTATGTGAATGAACCAAAAACTTTTTTTTCACGTGTTTAGGAAAACAGATAAGAGAAATGCGTAATAAAGTATAATAATTGCCAAGAGGGTACTTTAACATATATTGCACCTCGAAAGTTAATTCAAAATGATTTGACCTCTTAAGTTGGCATGAAATTTAAGAACATTGTCAACATGATGATTAGCTAACGAAGCATGTCAATAATTAGTGAACAACATCCTAATGTCAATAGGAAGAATATGCAATCGAGTAATGACCTTAGAAAACAATGTGGCAACCCGTGGAATCTCATGTNGAACATTGTCAACATGATGATTAGCTAACGAAGCATGTCAATAATTAGTGAACAACATCCTAATGTCAATAGGAAGAATATGCAATCGAGTAATGACCTTAGAAAACAATGTGGCAACCCGTGGAATCTCATGTAATTGAGGGAAAACTAAAACAAATTTAGCAAGACAATTATGTAACCTAGGAGGCATGAGATATAGGATATTTGAATGGTATTACTTTAGGTAACTTCTCAATTATGTCAATGTCACGTGTATCGATTACAGATGCAGGCACGATAGGAGGAACAATACACTGTGCACAACTCTTGACTTCTATTACGAGGGAGGAAAGAACTGTGCTACAATCATTTAAACAAACTCCTAAATATTTTATAGCTCGTAACATGTGAGGTTTGATCGTATCAGCACACTTTTAAAAAAATCTTTCCACAACACTAAATTTAATAGGAGAATCCTCCGTGTTTATTTTGAACACTATCCAAAAAAAGGGTAATCAAATCTAGAAGAATATTGTCACTTTTTTCCAATGTAAGGGTCATGATAGTCTCTATGGATGTGAAGACATTCCCTAAATGATTTCCATTTAAAGCAACGAGAAAGTGTTGGAACATGTCAATTATCGTACGTTCACAATCCAGGTCCAATATAATAAGATAATATTTCGCATTAGCCGTAGTTTGTAGTATCCTAATGGCTGTAGCATACAAATTGATAAATGTGCTTGTGAGAAATGCAAATGAGGATATAATCGAGGGGAAAATGTCTTGCATTATTTCATCACAGAAAAGAGGATCGGGTGCAGTGATGATGAATATTTCACCAAGGCAAGAAACAACTGCTAATTGTATAGTAATATCAAGATGTCTTAATAGTTTATTTGAGATCAATGATGTTCTAAGTGTATTAATAGGTGTGAGCATGGAAACAACAGGCACTTGGTCCACTTGGGAAAGCAAATACTCAGTATATTCAAGTAACGATAGGAGTTCATTAAAAGGTAATGAAAATTGAAGAAGTTTCCTTCCATTTGTTAACAATTGGACTCCTAACGTTTGGTATTCACGCTATAACATTTATTATTATTATTATTATTTTTTCAAAAAAATTGACAAGCTAAAACACTAAAATAAAAGTACTTGTTCAATACAATAAAATTGTTACCTCACAAGACTCAAAAGAGTCCAACAATGCCCTAATCATGATTTTCCATTTAGCAATGCTACAGTGGCAAGGCGGCAATCAAATCGTTTAAGCGGCCGTCAAACAACAAAAATTCACTGCAATTAACGTTAGAAAATATATATTTTTTTTCAATATTTTTTCCACTATTTTTTTTCACTATTTTTTTTCGCTTTATTTTTTTAAGCTAACAGTAAATAAGGCCAAAACTGAGCCCAAAACGAAAAGGAAATTACAAAAGAAATTAGGGCCCAAAGCCAACCTAAAACTAAAAATAAATTACAAAATCAAATTAAGTCCAAAATCGAGCCCAATTACCAGGTAACCCTAATTTAAAACAAGACATGCCACAATTAAGGCCCAAAAGATTGGAGGCTGGTACCAACTTCTCCGCGTGACTGCTCCTCTATGATTTCTTTCTTCTCTCTTTTTTTTGTTTGTCGCGGTGTCCAGTCGAGTGAAGTATTGGGTGATTGGTCGGTTTGGAGTGGGCAGGCGTGTCGTTGACGGTAAGGGAAATGGTGGGGTTGGAGGTTTTCATTTTTTTTTTGTGCGTGATTGTAGGTTGAGGCTTCGGCTTTGGTGGATAATTTGGCGATTGTTGATTGTTGGTGACACATGGCGGCGGTCGGATTTGTGGTGGGTACTAGTAAAAAACGGGTGGTACTGCTGGAGCGTTGGTTTTTTTGTTGTGGTTAGGCAGGAGGTGGTTTTGTGGTGTATGTTTTTTTTGTTGGCGGCTGGAATTTTAGGAGAAACTGGTACTCGTTTAGCAGTGTTTGGGCGGTTAAGGAAGATAACCAAGTTTTAGCTCTGATACCAAATTTGATGTAAGACTAATGCAATTCAAGCCAATAAATAGAAAAGAACGGAAGAACCAAGAAGAAGAAGGGAAGATGGGAGGAAGAGGGGAGAAAACGGCTGCAAGCCAATCTTTAATTCAACATATTCATCAATTGTCTAATAACAATGAAAAAATCATATAAATAGTAAAAACCTAACGGGCTTGGGCCAACCCACTATTATAAGCCAAATAATAATAATAAATAGATAACATAAATAAATAAGGTCCAATAACGATAAAAATAGATCATAATGGGTTCAATGATGTCCACATCAAGTATGACATCAGACTCAACACTGTGAGTTGTTTTTTGATTTCTTTTTGTGATTAGGGTTAGAAAAGTCTACCTATTATTTCACACAATTATAAAATTCTATAGTTCTATGGGAGCCATATGTGGTACTGGTGTGGTTAAAGGATTCGGAAAGACCATGTACATGACCAAAGGTGGTGGTGCTAATGTAGTAGCCCACGATTACACCAAGGGCGATAGCCTAGGTGTTGAAATTGTCAGTACTTCTGCGCTCGTTTACACTGTTTTCTATACTACTACACGAGAAGAGAATGTTTGTTTAGCTTTTGATTTGAGGTTATGTATATGGTAGATTATTATTCTGTGTATTCATTTTACTCTATTTATGACCTTTTTTTATAACTAAAGAGGAGATTTTAATTTAATATTTATATATATTTCCAAGACAACAAATTACAATAAATTCTTGATTTTATTTGAAGTATATTGTTATGGATAAATGTTTGATAAATCAATCTCTTTGGCTGATAACTGATAAGTGTGTGTTAATACCAGTGGTTCTTCACCTATCATATTTTCAAATGTCCTTGTTCTGAGCATATTTGGCTAAACTTAAGTTTACTTATTAAGTGTAAGTTTTGTAATAAACACATTTTATATTGATCAAGACATCTACCAAAATACAGAATGCTTATTGGCATGGTGGACATGATTATTCTGATGTTGGTGAGCCTGATTAGGTTTGCTTTTTCTTGTGAATTGTATATTTTATTTTCATAGGAAATACGAGAAAATTTGTATGAGATAAGTAATTCAATTTAAATTTATTCTTTATTTTTGTATGTGTATACCAAAATGAAGCTTCTCCTTTATATGTTTGATATATGAGATTAGCTACTAGTTGAGATATTTTGGGTGTGCAGGAGGGACAATGATTTTGTTGTTCTTGTATGAGCTTGAGGAATGTGTTCTTGATTTATTTTTCTATCTTTGTAGGCAAGAATTTTAGCATTGAATGCCTAATACTTTTTGAAAACCGAAGGCCATTTTGTGATATCGATTTAGTTTTGTGTTATTGATTCTGCATATAGCTTTTAGAATTAGCATCTTCTCTCACTGGTGTTTGTTGGTGCAATTGGTGGGGTCAGTTATGGTGTTGCATAATAATTTTATTTGCTCTAAATTGTCGTCTTCTTTTTTTTTTTTTTTTGGTCAAAGTTGGATAGACATCTCATACGAATGCTATAAAGATATTGCCACAATGACATGAAGAGTGTCATCTTCGCTTGACGTCGCTTTTATGTACGTTTATTTGAATTTCTATCTTACCAATTTCAACATTGTCATTTCTTAATTTTTTAACATTCTTTTCTTTCTTCTTCCATTGAAGAAAAGAAAGGTTTGTGTGACCTACTTCAAAAATCTTATCCTTTAGTAATGTTTTCCAGCGTGTGTTTTGTTCGTTGTGTTACAATATGATAAAATGTTTTCTTTCATTTCAATCTTACTTGAATATTGTCCATATGAAATTTGACTAATTATTATGTAAATTTCTATAAGATTTATGTGAACATTTACTAAACTTTCATATTAGGTTTAACTTCTCATTAATATTCAATGTTAACATAACCTTCAAAAGTACCATAACCCGTGCATTGCACGGGCTTTGACTAATATTGTGAAAAATGAGGAAATTGGCTTGTCATCAGAATTCCACTATGCTGGAGGCTAAAGGGTAATTAGCACATAATGTTTCCATATTTTACTGTTACTGTGGCAGATGTCCTTACCTTTTTTTATTTTTTTCTGGCATTTCACCTTTATTTCTACATTTCATTATGCAAAAGGTCTTTTTCATTTATTTTCTCAATTAAAAAGTGTGAAATGACGAATATACCTTTTCCTTTAAATAAATTAAAAGGGAAAAGAAAAAAAAAACTAATTGCAATCATAGTCCCGAAATCTTTTTTTTTTTTTTTTAAAGAGCAAATGATCTTAAATAAATTATTAAAATGATAATTAATACATAATATCCATACCTTTCACTATTATTGTAAAAATATTCATACACCACTATTTTTGATATTTTTATCCTTAATTACACATTTCATTGTGCAAATCATCATTTCATTCAATTTTTAAATAAAGAACTGTGAAATGCGAATATACCCTCATATTTAAATCAAAAAGCTAAAAACTTAATTGCAATCATAATCCCTTTTTTTTTTTAAAGAAAAAGTGCAAGCGAGTCACCAATAAATTATTTTAAAATAAATTAAATTATTTTAAAATAAAAAAATTAAAAAGTGTAAACGAGTCCCAAAAAAATTATTAAAGAATTAGAAATAAAAAAAAAATATTTTTTTATTTAAATGAGGGTATATT
>CAIGRO010223652.1:0-11430 GCA_903798355.1 Fraxinus baroniana | reverse complement strand
ACGAATTTGCAAGTGCATCATAACCGCAAAGGGTACTTGACTAATTTGAAACAAAATAAGAAATTCTTGTTGCACTTGTGAGTGCAAGGACAGACCACCGCACTGCACAAATAGCAAGTCTGTAATAGACGAATTTGCAAGTGCATCATAACCTCAAAGGGTAAAAGGCTTTACCAAATTTACTGAGGTATATGTACATCCAAGCTTCCCTGTATTTTGCCAATTTTCTGTTGGCTCCAAGTATTGTCACTGTGGAGAGAGGGTTGTGGGCAACAGTCAATCAAAGTTGTGAGGTGTATCTATATATAGGAGAAGTGGAAGTGAGAAATTCTTCTTCTTTGTGAACGTACATGGACATAAGAAGAGAACTGAGAATGAAGAAAAAGAAAGGTCATTTTCTTTTCCCTTTGGCAGATAGGAAGCCCCTACAATTGCTAGCACCTGTACAGAAAAGCAGAGAAATATTAACATTATATTTTTGCTAGTTTCTTCATATCCCCCTTCCCTGTACTATTCTAACTTGTGGAAGGAGCACTATTGTGGTGGTGGAGGAACTTGCACTTCCTTTTTTTTTCCTCTCTCCTTGAGAACGTTCAAACATAGTATTTTCCTCTACCCTTCATTTATTTCAAATACCTATTAAGCAGATTTTCAGTCATGCAGCCTCTAAATGGTATATTGGCTGGACAATCTCAAATTTTTGTTACCTGGCATTTCATTATTCATAACTCTTAATTTTACTGTAAAATTTTGTTTTATAAAGCTACATGCGGAACTTGTGGATCCACGATGTATATGTTTTACAATCCTTTTCTCAATCATGTGACTGTGTTATGTGAAGCCAGAATAACGTTCTCCTCAAGTCCAGTGCAAGTGTGTGTTGCATTTTGGACGTTAAGGGAACAACATATTGGTATAGATAGCTTAGAGAAGGAAAAAATAATCATCTCTTGTAGCAAATAATCATTTTGAATTAAGTGTTGTGATTTTATCTCCTGTCCAAATTGAATATTTACCTCCGTAAAGTGAAAGTGACCATCTGAAACCCCCTCTCATTTTTTCCTTTTGCCTATTTAAATTGTAGCAGCAAGCTGCAACATTTTGTTACTAACATGTTGAATATTTGGTTACGAATGATGGTTGACGTTTATTGCAATAGTGCAACTCAAGCTTCTGTATTGTTTATTGTACCGCATAATTGCTTCATAACATTATAGTTGATGAAATTTTTGCTTGCTGCCAAATGTTGGTCTATGATTCAGATGTTCGAAATGTCTTCTCGGAGGCATTGACTTTTTGATATGTATGTCCTTCATTTGCTAGGCCTTCTCGCCTTATCTTAACCTACTAACCTAAATTCTATGGGAAAATTGGGTATACAATGCAAATCAATTTTTCTCTGATTCAAATGGACTCTTGGACCCTACTGTTTCATCTATATTAATATTGGAAGATCCTGTAGCAGGATTTTTGATATTTTTCTAACCTATTAGTATAACTTGAATTGGAAATATTTGAGATTTACGAGGAATCTGTTATTGGTTATTCCCGTCTTATAGTGTGAAATTCAGTTTGCCTATCTTCACCACCCTTTTGGCATGTTTGGCTGGGAGGGTTGCATTGCACTCTAACGGTTTTAAGAAAAATATGATTCACAATAGTATCCAGTCTTATTTAGCATTCCATACCAAACATGCACTCATTTCTTTAAATTTAGTTGGACCAATTTATGAAATACTTGATTGCTTCATAAACTAGTTTTTATTTTTTGGGCAGGTAACTTTGAAGTGCTGGCTGTATTGTGCATTCTTATGAAGCAAGAACCTGATCTACTTTAATAGCAGGCTTTAATTTGGCATTCTGAAGTGCATTTTCAACTGTCTAGTAGTTTTTGCATATTTCGGCAGTTTGAATGGGCAGTGTGTTTTGTTTCAGGCATTTTAAAAATCGATTATTATTTAGGATTTAGAAGTACTTGTGTGTATAGTTGAGCTGTACGCAAACCTAAAGATTAATGCTTTCTGTTTCTTGATCTAGTGTTTATTCATTGATTGGGCCTGGCATTGCCGCTGCTATTTATACAATTTGTACTACCATAGAATGCGACTTCATAGAGATGCACGTAACTTAAACGTACAAAGTTAGATTAAAACATTAAACAATGACATTGTTTTAAGTGAAACATTGATAGAATAATTTGTGCCTCACGGCTCACATATAACGTGTATATTTTTCTTTTGCAGTTGAATAATTCCCAAAGTTTAACCTAAATCTAATTTACTTGATTAATGGTTTTCTAGACCATGATGACAAAAAGCTATCATACAAAACGAATTTTCTTTTAAAAAGAGTTTCTTTGAGTCGTCATGTTCAAGAGAAACTTAGTCGACTCTAATCGATAAAGACTAAGCCCCTGTCTGGGAGCGATTAATTTCAGTCATAATTGGGCTTTTTTTACCGTTGAAGCCCTGCAACGGTCCCATTTTCAAGATTGCGGCTGAAGCTATGTGAGTAACGATAACAATAAACGGTCAAATAATCAATTGTTTTTGGGTGAAAATCCCTCCCAGACAGGGGCTAAGAATATTTTTTTACCAATTATTTCAAAATCTTGTCAATTTATTTGAGAATACTAGCATCACTTTGTTCCGAAATGTATAGTACAACAAATGATTATTACCTCCCTACCTCCACAACCCCACACACCCAAAATGAAAAAAACACAAAAATATATACGACCAGTTTAGTGCTATTTATGTCATTTCAGTTTACTGTATTATGGCCCAAGCCCAGTTAATTTTTTAAGTCTATGCTCGTGTTTTGGCATCATTTTATTCAAAACGGAAATTTTTGTATCTCCATCATTACGAAATAAATATTCAAGATTTATTATGTGATTTTTATAATCCAAGTATTACTTTGTGATATGGTTAGTATTTTGGGAAATACTATATACCCAATTTAGACTCCATATATTCTTTGTAACTGAGATTAATTTTAATTACCCTAGTGTTAAGTTGATCATTTATTGTTGATTTTAAACCATTTCACAATTCAAAAAAAACTTCATTGGCCAAACCGTAACATTCTTTTTGGGAAAAAACAATCATCACTTTTTTTCTGAATACATCCAGTATGAATGTTCCCTTGTTGGAGAAGCACATAATTTTCTATTTTACGACTAAATAATTTTCTAATTCACGACTCAGTAATCCATCCGATATGCAAAATTTGCAGAAACACATGTTCATGTGCCATCTATTATGATATATAAATTTTTGGTAAGTAGCTTGTTTGATGGCACATATATAAATCAATCAGCAATTCACAAATCCAGATAATGAATTAGAAAAACTTACCCAAAAGGCGTATCTGAGGTGAACAATGAATGGATGCTCCACTATTTTGAGAATATCCCTCTTACCTCGCATATAATCCGCATATTTGTTCTTGATTATAGTGTCATTCCTCATCACAAAATCTTGAAATCCATTGATTCCACCAGTACCCTTTTTCCTCACCCGAAACACCTTTTCAAATGCGCCCATCCCAATCACCATCATAATCTTGAAATTCGCCCAGCCTAATTTTTGGGTCACCTCCTTTTTACCATCTTCCTTCTCCACCCCATCATCATTTTGTCATCAATAGAAATCTTGAATGTGTTTCACAATATCTAAATTTGCCTTTCTTGCTAGTCATGGTAGCCATCAATATTTCGTCCCTTTACCACCAGTTCCCAACTACCTTATCCACTAGCTGTCGACCATACGCGCCACCGTCAACCACCTCACTAGTCTCCAACCCTTCACCCCACCTATCAAGAATTACGAAATCGTGGACTTCGCACAGTTTGAGGGTTTCTCTTTGTAATTAGTTGGTTTTGGGGCTTTTTTTGGGGGAGGAAGTTCGGGAAGATTTTGGCACGTATAAATTACGGTTATTAGAAGTTTTAATTTGTTTCAAGTCTATTAATCTAATTTGTTTATTTTTTGGAGTAATAAACCTGGAGTATTATTTTATTGAATAACGGGAGGTTAAAAAAAAAAATTGTATTTTTGAGAAATGAAGTCCAAACATGGACTAAATATATGCGGGTATGCCCAATGAGAGAGGAAAACAAAAAAAAAGGAAACTGTAAACCTAACCCTAGACATAACTCGAAGAGCAAACCTTCACCGCAGCTCCGTCGCCGCTCTCTACTTCCCGCCTCTGCTGGTAATTTTCTCAGCCGCTCTTCTGGCCCTAACAACACGCCCAGAATTGAACAATTTCTTGAATTTACATGTGACTAGTCATAGGTCTCTCTTTTCTTGCTCAGGGTTTCTGTGATTTGAAAAAAAAAAAAAAAGAAAAGGATGGCGTACGCAGCGATGAAGCCGACAAAACCAGGGCTGGAGGATCCACAGGAGCAAATTCACAAGATACGTATCACTCTCTCTTCCAAAAACGTGAAGAATCTCGAAAAAGGTATTCTTTTGTTTATATTATGGATGAAATAGATTGAATTGGGTTTTGTTTCAACTTGATTACTTGCGTTTGTCATTTTGTTTGGATGCACTACTATATTGAGTAACAATTTTTCATGCCTATTAATTAACTGATATCTAGTGTACTTATAGTACAATTCTGTTCAATTACAATCTTATTATTGAGGGAAAAGTTCTTATTACTATTTCATTATTTTCCCTAATCACGTGTATTTTTTCTGATCAGTTTTATATTTTCTTTGTTCAAATTTGGCTTTGAACCTTTGTCACTTAAATATTTCATTTAAATATTGAGGTTTCAATTGCTGGTTCTTGAATGGATGAGGATGAAGCAAATTTTATATCTCCAATCAAACTGAGATTGGAACTGAAGTGATGATTAAATCATATTAGGACTCTTATTTATTTGGGTTTTGCTATTTGTCAACTAACACCCCGGTGTACACTCCCTCACAATAGGGTGGCATGACAAATAAAAAAATCGTGGGCCACCCTATTGTGAGGGGGGCTGTACATCAGGGTTGACATCCCGGTGTACACGTAGCAAAACCTTATTTATTTTGCAGCGTCCAAATTGCATTGCAAAGGCAAGATTTTTCCAACGTGCAGGTTTTGTCCAGTTGGACATAAGAACAATGCACTAATGGTTTTTCTAGTCTGCATCACTGTTTCCTTTAGACATGTCAATTTTTCGCTCGATTCAAAGGTCATCGAGGTGGGCAGAGTGACCTAACTGGAATGAAAAGAAACTTAAGTGGCTAATTTGGAAGTAACAAGTTTGGGGATTCCAATGACTTTGCATAAAGTTTGTTGGGAAGAAAAGGGAATCATGCAATGCTCATTTATAAAATGATGGATTATATGGCGATAGGTGAGAAATACTGTTAATAAGTCACATTGTACCCAAGGTGTGTGTATGTAGTTTAGTCAATAGCTATAGAAAGCTGGGTTTTCTCCATTTTCCATTCCATCATGTCATTGTTCTTTTACCATTTCAATTAAATAGAGTTTCGTCTGATTTTTTTTTCATGATCTGATCTTTTCAACAGTGTGCGCTGATTTGGTTCGCGGTGCAAAGGACAAGATGCTCAGGGTCAAGGGACCAGTTAGGATGCCCACCAAGGTTCTTCATATCACCACACGCAAATCCCCTTGTGGTGAAGGTATTAATTCTGGCATAATTAGTAAAATATGATTTAGTTAGTGCCAAACTTTATATCTTAGCGCATTAGCTAAAAAAAATACTCAGAACACGCAAAAAGCTGTCTGTGTCGTCGCTGAATCTGTTTTGTGTCTATGATTGGGATTACCTATGTTTAGAAGTTGTCATTATATAATTGTCTTTTGTTAGCACCTGATTAGTGAATTCCTTGTGCATAATATTTTACACGATTATTCCTTGCATGTGAATCACCTTTTGATTGAGAGCCTGAGACACAGTCTACTTGATGTAATTGACATTGATATATCACGGCTTGAAGTATTTCATTATTTGATCTGCAGGAACCAATACGTGGGATAGGTTTGAGCTTCGTGTTCACAAGCGTGTGATTGACCTGTTCAGCTCCCCAGATGTGGTTAAGCAAATCACCTCAATCACAATTGAACCCGGTGTAGAGGTTGAGGTTACAATTGCCGATTCTTAGATTTGCCTCAGCCATATTCTATCATCATAAGTTTTAAAACCTTTTTCTTTATTCTGTCCTGGTTGGGGGTTTGGAATTTGCATTTTGAATCTCCAAATAATGGGCTCAAGGTTTGTAGCAACGATGCCATCAGAGTTGTTTCACTACAGGTTTGGAGGTCAAAGACTAGTGCTTCGAGAAGCAGAATACTGTTATCTATGATTTACAATTGTATTCTTTGTCAAATGGGCTTGATTCTTGTGATGCTGCCTTATTTTGGTTATGGTCATGTTTATCTTTATGTTCTTTACCGGCATTTATTTCCAGCAGAAACAGTTGTGAATATCTTTATTTACCAGGAGCTTATATCTGCTATTATCCTGGAAATACTAATCTTAAGAATCTTAATTTAGTATCTGCTCGCTGAATTTGAATTGCGACATCCAAGTGAATCTGTTTGGTAACTGCAAGGAGTCGATGCTCGAAATGTTTACTAGTCCACTACTTGTTGGATGTGCATCACGCACCTTATTCCCTCAAGTTGGGAGGCTATGGAGTTTTCATGTGAGATTCCTGAGCTGTCGAGCAAGGGTGGGGGATGGAAATGAACTAACAAGTAACAACAGGGAGAGTGCAAAATTGCACGACAGTGGGTGGGGTTAAGGGTGAAGGGAAGGGGCAACAAAGGCAGTAGCTGCTGGGAATGGGTTGGTGGATGTTAGGAGGAAGATGACAATGTTGAAGATGACAATTATTTGATATATTTCTCTTTGAATAAGCTCTTAATTCAATTAAGGGTTTTATTAGTATTATGGACGTGTTCAATTTTAATTGGATTTTAAGCACGACCGAGCACGTTCTGGATATCATACAACTAGAATTTGTATTTTCTTCGATCTATTTCGTCCTCTGCTTTGTAGTTATTGAAAGAACTATATACTGTTTTAGATTGAGGAAACATCTTTTCCTTTTATTTTTGGGTGTAATATTGATAAAAAAAATGTCATTCTACATATAAAACGTGAAAAGAAGGGTTAATTGTTAAGGCAATTAGTCTCAAGCAGATGTATACACGAACGCAGAGGGAGAGAGAGATTTGGATTTCTACTCGGATACCCAAAACATGACATGCATCTATACAATCTCTTCATGTACCCTCCACTCTTCTTTAAACAAGAACACCACAAGAAAACAAAACAAAAAACACAAACAAAACCCAAAACCAAAACTCCAATTTCCCAAATCATCGCCAACGCCACTCCTAACCACCCTAAATATCCAGTCACATACAAAACTCGAAGCCCTTGAAATCGTCATTAACAAATTAGAAGCCTCTGTCAAAAATGGCGTCGAGATCAATGATCCCCATATCTTTGCTTCCCTTTTAGAAACCTGCTTTCATTTAAAAGCCATCGATCATGGCAGTAAGATTCATGAACTCATTCCAGAAAGACTTTTGCGTAAAAATGTGGGCATTTCATCCAAGCTTCTTAGGTTATACTCCTGTAGTGGGGACGTTGAGAAGGCCCACAAGGTGTTCGATCAAATGCCTAAGAGAAATGACTCGACTTTTCCGTGGAATTCACTTATATCGGGTTATGCTGAGGTGGGCTTTTACGAAGATGCATTGGCATTGTATTTTCAGATGGTGGAAGAGGAAGTGGAGCCTGATGCGTACACGTTTCCACGGGCTCTGAAGGCTTGCGGAGGCGTCGGAATGATTCAAGCTGGGGAGGAAGTTCATCGTCATGTGATTCGCTCTGGATGTGGGAGCAACAAGTTTGTGCAAAATGCACTACTGGATATGTATGCCAAGTGTGGTGACATTAGCAAGGCTCAAAAAGTTTTTGATACAATTGAGGACAAGGACCTGGTTTCATGGAATTCTATGATTATTGGGTTCATAAGGCATAATCTTACGGTTGAGGCATTGGATTTACTACGTGGGATGACGCAGGAGGGATGTGAACCTGATTCAATTACCATATCAGCATTTCTTACCAGCATGTTACCCTATAAAATTGGAATTCAAATTCATGGATTAGCTTTGCGTCGAGGAATTGAGTGGAATATATCTGTTTCTAACTCATTGATGGTTTTCTACTCTAAGCATAATAAACTGGAGCTAGTAAGACGGTTGTTTCTGTGCATGCCGCAAAGGGATACCGTGTCATGGAATTCAATAATTTCAGCACATTCTAAGGAATCTATTGCTCTAGAATACTTCCAACAGATGTTGAAATCTCGCGCTTTGCCTAACAGTATTACATTTGTCTCATTGTTGTCAGCTTGTGCTCATTTGGGCATGGTGAAGGATGGCGAGAGATTGTTTTCAATGATGAGGGAGAGGTATGGAATTAGTCCAATTATGGAACACTATGCTTGTATGGTTAATCTTTATGGAAGAGCAGGATTGCTTGATGAAGCTTTTGACATTATAGTGAACAAAATGGAGTTTGAAGCTGGTCCTACTGTTTGGGGAGCTTTGCTCTATGGTTGCTACCTTCACAATAATGTGAATATTGGAGAGGCTGCTGCCACAAGTCTATTCGAGTTGGAACCGGATAACGAGCACAACTTTGAGCTTTTAATCAGGATTTATCGTAATGCAGGCCGTTCTAAGGATGTAGAAAGAATAAGATTGATGATGTTGGAAAGAGGGCTTGACCTGTAGATGCAAAAATGTTATAGCAATGACTAATGGTTCGTTTCGCATTGCTATGGAGATGAAGGTACACGTGTTAGTCCTTGCAGAACCAGTTATCAGAAAATGTGGATTTCAATTAGTGATGGCTTCTGAAAAAGACGAGGTATAGGAGTTGCATATTCTCTGCCGTCATGGATCGTAACCTCCCTGGTTCGTGTTACTGAAAGTAAGCTTATACTGAAAAGTCACACAATATGGTGTAGAAGATCACTTCACATAACTTTGTTCTTCAGATGAGATGGGTTGGGTTGCTGCATTTGCATTTTGAACAATGAATAAAGGGAAGGGCTTTTGTATCCTTAAATCTGAAATTATCATGTCCCATTCAAGATATTTGTTATAAACCTTTTTTTTCCCCCTTGTGAATTGCTTGGTAATCTAAGCAAAATGCAGTGTATTATACGGAATTTCACATAGCATACACACGACACAAGAAAAGGTACATTCAACGTGAGTCTACGTTCCTCGGCCAAGTTCAAACTATTAAATTCATCTAATTCTTTTTATTTTAACACCAAACTTGTTTTAACTTGACGATCAAGGTGCATTCAACGGTCATAACCCATCTTTCTTGAGGGTCGTCAATCGTCATTCGTCAAGTTGTCTGAAAAAAGTCCCACTTGCCAAACTCCCAAACTTCGTTAGGTATTAAAGTTAAATTATTGGGTACTTGGAGATTTAAATTATTGGAGGGATCTTGATTTGAGGACCCATGTCAATTACCACTCAATTATAAATGAATCAACACAATCTTTTCAGTGATACAATATGATCTTCTCAATGGCGTGATTCGTTATTGTAATACTATTTACTTTTTAAATTAATTTCTTTCAAATTAAATCGTTATTTTTATTTTTTTTATATCTTGACTATTGTAACGTTTTTATTGTAGATACAAGGGATATAATTTTAACAAACGATCGATGTGTCTCTTTGCAAGTGGACATAATTTTCAACTTATTTACAGTGTCCTAAAATGCTAAAAGGTCGAAAAGAGTCACTTTCCAAGTGGGAGTACATAGACCACTCACATTGAAAAATTCATTACATTTCACATGGAGAAGAGTCAGTGTCGGTAGCAAAATGTCAAAAGAAATATGATATTTTAAGCCATGTTTGACCTCATGATTTGAAAAACTTTTTTTCAAAAAAATTTACTTACTTTTCAAAAAATTATTATTTAAATCTTCATTTTACCAAAATAATGCTTGTCAAACAAGGGCTAAATTTACATCGAGATGATGCATGTACGTTTTACTTGAGATCATGGTTGACATTCCTTCAACCATCTTCTCATTTGATTTCTACAACATTTCATATCACTATGTAAATTGCAACCAAAATGTAAACTAGCATTATTGAATTTACATTCCCTATAAGAAATACCTGTACAAAAATGTGACCGACCTAGTTCAATTTTCATAACAATCGTCAGGCGCGGATCCAGAACATAAAAGTTAGGGAGGGACAATGAAATTTTACACTCGAAAATTTACGTAAAAAAAAATAAAATCATACCCCATGTAATTTTGCATCCGAAAATTTACATGGAATATGACTTTTTCGGATGTAAAATTTCAAAAAAATTTGATGTTATATTCCATATAAAATTTCCTAATAAATGAAGAAAATTACATTGAGAAATTTGCATTGCAAAAATAGTAAATGTTAATGAAATAATAGTTTTTTTTTTTAAAAATGCGTGTTATACGTTTTTCTTTAAGACTCACGTTTAACATATTTTCAACTATTTTCGATATCAATTTGGACTATTCGATATGTCCATAATGTAGTTCTCGAAATAAGTTTTGAGATGACATAAGCAATTTGTAGATTCGATTAGTGTACAATAGTTGGAGGATTTTTAAAATTAGCATGTTATCGAAATTCAAATTTATTGTGATTTTGCACCTGTTTGGTGGAAATTAAAATCAAATTTTTAGTAAATTTTGATAAAAGTTAAAACAGTTATGAATTCCATGAAATATGTTATTAAAATTAATTGTTAAATTTGATTTAGATTAAAATTTAGATTTCAATTAATACCAAACATGAATTTACTAAAAAAAAAAAAAAAAAACCTCAATAAAAAAAAAAAAAACTTATTAAAAAAAATTTACTAAAAAAAAAAAAAAAAAACCTCAAAAGTTGGGGGGCAAGTGCCCCCAGGACCCCAGGGTTCGCCCATGACAATCGCCTTGAACTAATGCATGATTGGTCATGATCTACATAGCGCATACACATCTGGCAAGTTTGAATAGATCAAAGCTTGTAGGGTCCAAAACACATGTGATAGGCCATTCAAGAATTCGTCGGCCTCTATAAATATAGACTTTTACAAGTCTCATTTGTGTCGTATTAAAAACAATGTCAAATCCTACTCTTACATTGTCACTAATCTTCCTCGCCCTTTTGTGCATTCCAAGTAAGAGCGAGTCCATCACTGCAGCCACTAATTTCATCAAGTCTTCATGCAGCGCCACCACTTATCCAGCCGTATGCATCCGATCCTTGTCAATTTACGCCTCGACCGTCCAACGAAGCCCACGCCAGTTGACCACGACAGCTTTGTCCGTCAGCCTGGAGACGGCTCAATCTGCTAAGACAT
>CAIGRO010223650.1:0-11898 GCA_903798355.1 Fraxinus baroniana | reverse complement strand
AAGTGTATTATGAAATAGGTTATTTTACCCAATTACCACTTTAAGAAATTTCATCAAACTTCATGTTGTCATATACAAAATGTATTTTCTATTTCCAACATTTAAGATTTGACCCATTAAATTTCTTGGATTTTTCTCCGATCGTATTAGGGAATAGAGTACATGAAGTAGCCATTTCTAATACAAAATCAAAAGATAAACAATAAGGACTAGAAGAAAAATAAACTAGAAATTAATAAATTCATCAATTCTAACAACAAAAACCTCATATTTTTCTTGTATTTCGAAATTGCTAGAAGTTGGGATGATTTTCTTCAAACTATTAGTTTGAGATTAAAGAGGAAGAATTATTCTTACTCGATTCATGTGATGAAGAATATTTTGAATGGCAAAAAGATGTAGGTTATGTTTCAGGCACTTATGTTAGACCTAAAGATGATAAGATTACCAATTATGTGAAATTGTCAGATTCTTGAGAATCCGATAATTCGAAGATAATTAATTGGGTTAATAATTTTGTTGTGTAGTCGATAAGAACACTATTTGCTGAGTATGATACTGCTAAGCAAGTTGGGGAACATCTAGCAAGACTGTGCACGCGGTCTAATTTTGCAAACTAATATTGGAGACTCATATTTGTGCCCTTCAACAAAAGAGTACGAGTTTTCATGAGTTTTACTCTTCTATGACATATTTATCGGATCTTTTGTTACTCATAGAATCCGTAAATTTATAGGTATTTGCTCCTTATATCACTCGAAGAGAAGAACAATGACTAATATGATTTTTTAGGGGCCTACGTGATGATTTTAAGGTGGGTCGATTTTGTATCGCATTTCTCTTTCGTCTAATGATTATGTAATCAGTAGATTGTTGGCTAATGAGATACACCTCATATCTCATGCGGACAAAAGGAATGCTATATTGGGTGCTCTATATGTCTTTGCAACACCCCTTAGAGATCGTATGCCAATGATAAGTAGGACTCCTTAGGATTTTGTTCATAATGCATGTTTTTTTTTTTTTTTTNTTTTTTTTTTTTTTTTTTTTTTTTTTTTTTTTTTTTTTTTTGTAAGCAAAATGGTATCTAGAAGACATAATGTCCTCAATTGTTGAATAGAACCACACAACAACACCCCCAACAACAACAACGACGACATCATCAACCTCAATAACAGCAGCAACAACGACAAGACCCTCCACCATGGAAGTTTGGAAAATAACCACCTTAACCTAAGGATGCAGCATCAGTAGATCTATTTATGATTCAACAGCTTCAAAAGTTCCTTGCAACATAGACACATGTAATGTGTGCCTCTCATATAAGTTTGTCATCCTCTAGTTCTTCCAGTGTACCATCCTCTTTGTAGGTCTTAGATTCAGTACTTTTATATGTCAACTAATTTTTCATCTTTTCTTTCATTATCCTCTAAGTCCTTTGTGTCATATGACTATTGATGGTACTTCTATGCATATAGCAGATGGTGGTTCCATGGTTACACATTGTTTGTCTCCATGACATCTATCATATTCCTAATCTTACTTTAAATCTTGTTTATGTTAGTCAAATATATGAATATGAATATTTAGTATCTTTTTCATCTTCCACTTGTTATGTGCAAGACTTGCGATTTGAGAAGCTAATTGGGAATGGCCATAGGTAAGATTGACTTTATGTCTTGGATCAATTTAAAGTACTAAAAATTGAAACTTTTCATGTTGTCTTGTGATCGTTTTGTTTGAGTATTTCTTCTTCTACCTTTTATTTATGGAATTCTCACAGTGATCATGTTTCAGCATATTGTTTATCGTTCTTAGTTTCTAGAGAAGAGTTTAGAAATTTGAAAACTCGTGATATCTCTAATTGTTTGCAAAATTGACAAAATCTTGTGTTTTACCTTTCAATAGAAGCATTTCATTTACTATTGGCCTATTTGATCTTGATTCTGATGTATGATGACCCTCTTTTGTAACCACTAAAGAGGGTTCCTGATATAATCCTTTATTAACGATTACACTCGTTAGTGTTGGATTTTTCTTATGAAATGTCGTTCTGACTTCTTTAGTTTTTTTAGTACGTTTGACACTTGAGAGGAATCAACATTTGGCTATTATCAATTTTTTTTTTTTTTTTTTTTATGTGATTTCGATGGAGAGTATACCACTAATGCCATTTTCTAATTTGCTTGCTTTTGATGGAACCATTTACCAAATTGTTTGTAGAGACACTCCTGAATAGAATGGTGTTATCGAAAGGAAACAGAGATATCTTGTTGAGACAGCCTATTCTCATTTAATTTTTGCTTCTATTCCTATTGAATTTTGGGGAGAAATAATTCTTAATACAGCTCATTTGAATAATAGGATCTCATTCTCACCCAATTCCAATTTCTCCTTTTGAGAATTTACATGAATATGCTCCTGGTTATTCTTCCATGCATATCTTTGGTTCTACATGTTTTGTCCGTCGACCCTCATGTCGAGCATAGTACATTATCCTCTACATCTAATATTTGTGTCTTTCTAGGTTATGGTGTAGGGCAAAAGGGGTATCATTATTTTGATCTAATTAGTCAAAAATGATGTCTCTCATCATGTTGTGTTTCTTGAACAAATACATTTCTTATTCTTGTTAGTTTTCATAATATGACTAAGCCTGATCTTATTCACATTGATCAATTCACTCTTGCTACTAATATTGTCCCACCCCTTGTTCCACACTCACATGCTCCCACTTCAAATCGTAATTCTTGCAAGGTTTTCCACTAATAATTCTGCAGATACGGTACTTTGTTCCCTATACACTAATTGTTTCCTCTCCTCCTATGACTACTCAATCACCTCCTATAATTGTGATTCCTTCTCCTTATTACCCTACGTATAAGCCTAGGTCCACCAAGTTATCAGATTTTGCTTACTCTTGTAGTACTATCTCTTTTGTTTCTTTTTAGCTTTCGCTCATAGTATTTCTAAGCCTTTGTCCTATAGAGTGGCAGTTTGTAACCTATTTTGGCATGAGGCTATGGTTGAAGAACTTACTCCTCTACTCCAGATACACACTTGGTACTTGTTATCTCTATAGCCAGGAAAATGAGCAATTAGTTCTTGTTGGGTCTATAAAATCAAAACCAAGTTAGATGGATCTTATGAAAGATACAAAGCCCTATTAGTTGCTTAACTGGTACTCTCGAGAGTATGTTATAGATTAGGATGAAAACTTTGCAGCTTTTGCACCTAGACCTTTGTTTGAGAAATTTTCTGTCATGATTACTTCATTCAGTTTTCGTCCTAGTTATTATAATTCAGCTTTTTTCACATATATACAATCCATGATCGTGTTATTTTCTCTTTACATGTTGACGGCATGATTATTATTGGTGATGACGTTGATGGGATTGCAGCTTTTAAGTCAAGAGTTAGCTCGTTGTTTTGCAATGAAAGACTTGGGTTCATTCTTTTACTTTCGAGGTATTGAAGTCACATCCTCTTTGAAATGTTACCTTTGTCTCATTCTAAGTATATAGATGATAGATTTGAGCATTCTCATCTTAATGTTAATAAGACTGTTGATACACTTCTTAGCTTTATGCACAATATTCTCCTTTTGATGGTTCTTCAGTGTCAGATCCTAGTTTATATCTTATTGTTGTTGGTAGCTTGGTTTATCTCACCATCACTCGTACAGATATTGCACATGTTGTTCATTTAGTAAGTTTATTTGTTAACTCGACTACTACAGTTCATTAGGTTGTTGTTCTTCGCATTTTGAGGCATCTTCGAGGTACTCAGTTTCAAAGTTTTTACTTTCGTCTACTTTATCCATAGAGTTGCGAGTCTATTTTGATGCTAATTGGTTAGTGATCCTATAGGTTGTGAGTCTATCACGGACTTTTATAGATTTCTTAATGATTATCTTATTTCTTGGGAGTGCAATAAGTAACATATTGTTTCTAGATCTTCATAGAAGTATATAGTATATTGTCATGGCTTTTATTACTTGTGATATAATTTTTTTTACGTTGATTGCTTGCAGTTATGAGTATATTTCTTTGCTGACCTACTTCAATGTATAGTGATAATAAGAGTGCTATTCAAATTGTGTACATTTTAGTATTCCATTAAAGGACCAAACATATTAAGATTGATTGTCATATCACCCAACATCATCAACAACTTAGCACTATAATGCATAGTTGTCCGACTCGATCCGGACATTGACCCGGATAATGCAGCGGGTCAATAGGTTAGTGGTTCAACCGATGACCCGGTGGTTCAACCGGCGGGTCATTGCATAAAAATCGATAAAAAAAAATATAAAGTATAAATTTTTTAATTTATTTTTCACTAATTATTTAGGTCTATAAAATAAAGCAAAATGTTGTACCAAAGTTTTTTATAAATTCTTTTTTTTATAAAAGTTATAAATGATTCATTGGTTAAATAAAAGTTATTGCATACAAATGACACAAAGATACTTTGTCTCAAGTGGTGAGATACCCTTTATTTTCCTTAGAGGTCCAAGGTTCGATTACCTTGAACCCAAAAATTTTGTAAAAAAATTTCAAAACTCAATCAAACCGGTCAATCGGGCCGAGTCCGAGCCGGGTAAATCACCAGTTAACTCGGTCAAACCCCAATTTTGACCTAGTCAAGTGCATTTCTATAAAATTAATCTACCTGGCCCGATCAAGGGTCCAGGCCTCCAGGTTTTCGAGCAGACCGGCCGGGCTGGACCGGACCGGTTTTTATAACTATGCTATAATGTTGTCTTTTGTTCCTTCATGCATATTGCTAACTTGTTTACAAAGTCATATTCCACTTTGCAATTTCATTTTTTGTTTGGCAGACTCTAGATGCCTTTTACAACAACAACATCACGAGTTTGAGACATGTTAAATATATTAATTGTTTATATTTTGGGTAGATTAATTTTTTAACTTATCTTCTAGTAAGACTATTTAAAGCTTCTTGTATTTTCATTATTTTCTTTTATTTTCTCTATATTTTGTTCATTAATTTAACATTCTAACTTAATCGTCAGCGTAAGATCAGCCTAGAGGTATAAATGGCTACCCACACCCAGGCAGCCTGGGACAACCTTGCATAAAAAATGAAATAAAGTATGGATTCTTCATTTTGATAGTGCTGTATCAATGTATCACGTTAATTATTAAATAAAAATTAGTAGATGCATAAGAATTTTATAAAATTTAACTAGAAAAAGATTACACTCTAGAAAAGAAATTTAATATACTGTTTTTCTTAGGTTCTGAACTCTGGCTATGGCCTTTTTTCAATTTTTTCTCACTTTTGTTACTGCTGTGCCTTTGAGTAATATTGAAAGGATTAGAATCTACACTTTCCTGTGATTCGGTAGTGCAATAAATGATTTCCGAGTTTTCAATCTCAGTCACTTCAGAAGCTTGTTCAACAACTTCATCTGCCTGATCCACTAGAACTTCGCCCAGTTTTCGTTTCTTGAATGGATTGTTGTTAGGAATATCAAGAATGATTCCATTTGAAACCTTTTCGTTTTCTTTGGAAGCTTCATTGCTTAAAGGAAATGCCAACTTTCCTAGAGCTAAAGTTTCGTTTGAGTGCAGCACTTCCTCAGTAGTAGGATTCAGCTTCCTTTCCTCCAATGTATTGGTCAGACCCCTCCTTGTCGATGGAACCCCTGAGAGATTTCCTAGGACATGGTAAGCATTATAATGCTCAACGTATAATTCATACAATAGAGGGAGCTATATGACTTGCCTTTGATTCTTTGTTTGCTGATTTTGTGACAGGAAATTACAGTAAAAGAGCTTTCTTGTGGAGATAAAGCCGTTGCATCTTGTCTCAAGATTCGATTAGTAGACCCTAAAATGGTGGGGTGGTGATGATATCTAAGTTGTGGGATGTGATCAAAAGCCTCCATTGTACTAGGGTCCATGTTTCCTTCTGCAATTGCAGTTGCTAGTGAAGGGGGTAAATCTCTAATTGCAGTTAAGGAGTGAAGCTTTCTAAAATAAAAAATATGGATGTGCCTGACTTCTGACATTCACAAGTTCATGCACTTCAAAGAAAAAATTATGAAGATGAGTGAAAACGGCTTTGAAGATGCAAATGATGCAGATTTCAAACTCCCTTAGCTTATTGGTTCCAGTGGGACCAAAAAGATTAGACCTCTCAGGTAAAAATGTACAATGATTATGTTTCAGAAATATCTGAAAAGTGACAAGGATACGGACCAAGGAAGTCAAGCTCCTCATCTTGACGCTGCAAAAGCTCTGATGTAAGAGGTTTGAGGGGTTTGAGTCTCTTTAAGTTTGCATCATATCTGCCATAACGTTGAAGTGTTATATACTTTAAGATAACAAGAAATGATAAACTGCAGATCCTTCGGGATGCTTGTAATACCAACATTCTAGCATGCAGGAAGACTGCAACTGCTTCTTTGAAGGCCTTCAGGTAATCTTCAGGCATTTGTTGTCCCTTTTCAAACTTCAAGATAGATAGAACCTGCAAATGTCACATTCATCTGAATAAAATATAATTCAAGAGGCTTTTGAGTAATATTAAGACATTGCATCGATAGTTATAGTACGTAGAGTAGAACATGCAAAAAAAAATTAAGTGATTGAAGATAAACATCAGTGAAACACTGGTAAGAATAGATTTTTCAGCATGAGAATCTTGTATATTCCAAAAAGGTGCGCCCAATGTCATTGCACAAAAAATAAAGCTCGTCTTCTCAGCATTTCAAGATAAAAATTAGAAGTCAAATTTTAAACACCCGGTCGCTTAGGGTTCACAGCAAAACAGAAGTAAGTTCATTAAGTTTCAAAAGATTCTGATAAAAGCAGGAATTCCAAATTTAACCCAAAACTCCAGTGAGTTTTTAGAGCAAAATCACAGATGTGATTCACAATTTCACATATTAAGCCAGAGAATCATCCAATTCACAGATGGTATTGGTTGGTGTATACAAATTATCTCCTGGTGTCCAAATATATGCAATTAAGCTTTAGCTTCAGTAAAAAAGAAAATGCTTGTATACCAAATAGAACTAACAGCAGCCAGTTCTCTTCAAATATTAGAAAGTCATCAGATTTGCAGTTAACCAACATTGGGAGAGGGCCCCGATCCTAATTTCTGCAGTATCTCCTTTTTACTTCTCATTATTTCTTTCAACAAACACAGTAAGTATGATTGTGAACTTTTACCGTTCCACCAGTCCAGCAGAGAATAATTGACTATAAGTGAATCGCTAATGTAAATTGTCTGCTAAAGATGCTCTCTTCGATGCATTGATATTATATTGAAGTTAGAAATCTGCTAAAGATGCTCTCTACAATCCACGATGCACAAATAAAAGATGCATTTGAGTGAGAGAAGCAATCTCCTTACCAATGAATGTCTGAGGATGAAGTGACCAAAATACTGTTACAATGACTTCCAGTCCTTTCTCCTTATGCTTCTCTCTACACTAAATCGTCTTAAGACAAAACAGATTCTTATCTATTTGGATCATAGAGTTTTAAGATCACACACTTTTTCTTTTTTCAAGTTTCAGTATATCAGCAACAGAAGAAGTCAATGTATGACCCAGTAATTGGTTTAGGATTATTCAGTGTGAGCAGACATTCGTAAGTTATAATCTAAATCTTCACAGAGAATATAGACTTAATATGGATCTTTTGCATTATCCAAAGCATCTATATTATGCATCTACTTCACATTGAATACATAATAAACTTATTCATCTCTTGCTCGATCAAAGATTATTCTTACACGATCCAAATTATGATACTTGGAAACCAAATTATAGGCTTTTGCAATTCCAATCCCAGGAACTGACGGAAGGAAATCACATCCAGCTAAAATGCACATACCTGAAAATGACAGAGAATAATCCATTATAACCGAATGAGCGCGCAAAAAACAGAGACTCAGTACTTTCTGTCTTCTAACAAATCGATTTTAGTCCACTAATACTGGACAAAATGCGTCCAGTCAATTCTTAATGGTAGTCCACCATAGGAAAAATGTGTAAAAGATGGACTGATGATTTTGCAAACCATTTAGGACAAGTTAGTTTTTGTGTGTGTATTCAAGACTGTTTGACAAATGGTATCTTAAATAACTCAGAACATTGAAAAAGACTGAAATAAGTAATTCACATAGAAGCAAGTGAAACGAGGCACAACCCTGTTGGTGAGACATTCGGGAAGGACTGCAAACGTAGTTCACTTTAAATTTACCCTGTAGGAAGTAAACTTAACAAGGTTCTGCCCTCTTCATGACTGAATCTAATATATTTATTATGTTCACGGCACATTCCTTATTTCAGCCCAGAAGATGTTGTCTTTGGAGTGATGCAGATTTTAGGGCACAAAAGAGAATTTAAACAGCTTGAGATCGTCAAAACTAACCTGTGAATAAGCTTTTATCGAATTTCTGAAAAGAAGGTACACGACCAACAGCATTAAGAACCTTATCCAGGATTATCTCTTCACCGTTTCCATACCGATCCATCTTAAAGATTATCTGCTTAAACCAATGCAAGTAAAGTTCAGCTGCAGTACTCGAAGTTTAAGGCATCCCATCTGCCTACAAAATCTAATACAAGTTCTTACAGCTGGGCAACTGTACGCTAGTAAATCACTATCCTCTGAAATTACAGCAGCAATTCCACCCTCTTCAGCCTTAATGGTGGACAGGTATGCTAATTGGGCATCAGCTTCATATGGAGCTACAACAAATTCAATATTCTCTGACCTCAGAATCTGTAAATGAAAGAATCAGTGGTATCACTCACATATGGAACTCTAGATAAGCATCAAAATTGCATTTCTTAAAATGCTAGATCCATAATTCACGGCAATTATTAATTTATCTGCTGCAGTACCAGAATTAATTACAAGAAATTATGTTGTGTGCTACTAGTTCTTGAAGGTAAATACAAAACAAAGCCATCAATTAATTACCTGTACCAGTTGATGTGCCATCAGTGGAGTAATACTCACCGCCCTCTACAGATGAAATGAGGTCATTAAGGTTTACAATTTCGTGGAATGAAAGAACATGCAGATAGCAGAATTAGAAATAGATTTCTCGGCAAGGCCAAAGGTCATATCGTAACCGTAAAGCACAGTTTCATATTACAGAAAGACAGAATGATATGAGTGCTATTGAAGTTTTGAAGCAAAGAACTCAGCATCCAAAATGTGCCTTGCTAGAAGCTATAGTAGAAAGTGGCAATCCAAAGTGTAGTTACAAAACATTTAAGCTATTTTTGAGATATTACATAAAGAACAAAATAGAATTAAATTAGATTATGATATAGGAAAAGAGGATACATGTATGAGAAACAGTTCAATCATAAAGTGAGCTAAAAAAAAAAAAAAAGGATATCAATTAGAAAATGAAAGGATTCTCTGCCGAAAATTTCAACAATCTAACTAGAATTTTGCAACATAGGAATACAATACAGCTAGTTTATTTAACTTCAATGTTAATTTGTTTGAAATGGCTCAAATATAAAGCGTAGCTTGCAGCAAAGAGTGGAAGCTAAAATTTAAAATGAAAATCTAATGTAATAAGAGAAAAGGCAATAAGGCAATTAATTAATACCTGAAAAAACTCAGAGGCTGCATTAGCATCCCCTGCCTTCAGCTTTTCCATTGCCATATCTCGATTAGCCTTTCTTCTCCTAAATCAGCAGAAAAGCAAATATTAATTGAGAAATTCTACAAAATCCACTTGCAATGAGCCTATCTGTATGAATCAAATGACTGATAAGAGCAGAAGATAGTGCAGTAACATGCCTGTGCCTTTCGTCTTCAGTTGCAGCCTTACAGGGAATATTACCACCATCAAAAACAACTACTGGAGTGATCTTATAGTGCCGAAGCAGATTAATTCGATGCATAAAATAATTTAGGTACTGGAATTTCTTGTCACCTTCCATATCGAGGCACAGCTCCATGCTACATGAATAAGCTGGAAAAATCACATTTTTATTAATTTCATATCAGCAAGAGAAGGGAAAAAAGAATGAGATCAAAAGAATCAACGCGACTCGGCGAAAAATAAATGCAAAACCATTGCAAACAAAAATTACCTCCTTTGTGAAGCCATGAATATGCATCAATACCGACCTGCATTAATAAAAAAAAAAACTATTTTATATATGAATGTACGAGGTTTATACGAAGAAATGCAGATTAAAAATAAAGAAAAGGAAGAAAAATAAATGTGTTCTAACTCGTTTTCCAGCATATTTCTTGATGTGAACGGATTCAACAAAAGGCTTCATGAATTTCAGAAGATTATTGATACCCATTTTCTACTTTCCGGCAAATTATTTGTGGGTTTATTAATTTGGGAGTGGGGAGGGTGAGATTGAAATTTTTAATATGGAGAATGGGGATTGGAGGGAGAGTCAGAAATTGGCGGGAAGAAGAGCAAATGTTGAACCACGGTATCAATTTTATATTTTGATTTGAATCACGCTCGTGTCCAGCGCGTGCTCTCATTTACTAGAGAACAATTTGTTTAATTATGAGGGAAATGTCAGAAACTCTTCCTGGTTTTATGATCATGTCAAAATAATTTTTCCCTTATTTTTAATCTGCATTTCTTCGTATAAACCTAGAGGGTGTATGGTAGAGATTAAAATCGGATTAAAATTAAAAAATCAGTCGTTATAGTTGACTTTTATTAAACGGGTGGGATCCAATAACGGTCATATTTTCAATTTTAATTGAATTTTAAGTCGTACCAAACAGACCTCTAATAAACTCGTCGAGAAAGTTTATTTGGTGGGATGGGACGGGATGAGGTCAAGGCTTGGCGACGCAAGGCAAGGCAAGGCAAGGCAAGGCAAGACTACGATTAAAATATTTTCCACACAAACAATGATAGACAGAGCAAAAAAAATTTGTGTATAACAGTAAGTTAAGACATATACGGCATAGATATAATACTGTTCCAAAGGTATTCTCAATAGAACAAAATTGATTGAAGAAAAAATTTATAAAGAAGATTCCAGTCTATATAATATCAAGAAGGGGGAAAATGTCCAAATCTATGCTTTTCAATTGAAATGTCTAATTTTGATAATTATTATAAAAAAAAAGGGCCAAATTTAACATAAAATGTCCATTATACCTTAGTGAAGCAAAAGAAAAAAAAAAATAGACAATGACCACTTTTTTTAAGCTACAATAATGTGCAAGTTATTATCTGATGGTTCAATTTCTTGCATTATGTAGTAGATAATGACCAATTAAAGATGGGGTGGGTGGGGGGGGGGATAAGATGAACTAGATGGTTTAGCATTATTGGAGTATTTAAAAAATAAAAAAATAAAATCATGTTCAATATGGTGTGTCACTTCATTCTTAATGCTTACCATTATCGTGTATTGATCATGTCATTAATGGTAAGAATTAATTCTTTACAATATTGGTGGTTAAAGAAGATGATAAATGCATGTGATAAGATATAATCTCGACATATCGTTCTTGACATTTCACATTTGACAATTTCGACACTTGACATTTCATCTTTATGAAACGTGATTTGGTTAGTTGGTTTTCATTCATTCTTCCATTTCAATTATTAGATAGTCCGAAGGTGAATGCGGAATTTTTTTTTTTTTTTTTGAGACATTTAAAAACTAACCTCAATAATTTTATAGGGTAGTGGTTTGACATCCATTTTAATGGGAATAGAAATTTTGGAATAGTGATTGATGAGAGAATGTGTGGTTTAAATGAAAAAAAAAAAGGGTAGAATGGGTGCCAAATTGGGTCTAGATCACATTAGTTTCTCTTTAAATTGATGCGAAATAGTTCAAGTGGAGTAATTTACCTAAATAACAAATGATTGGAGAGAGAGAGAGAGAGA
>CAIGRO010223648.1:0-21682 GCA_903798355.1 Fraxinus baroniana | reverse complement strand
TGAAAAGGTAAGCTTTTATTTAGCAAATATTTTCAGTTTTCACATATCGTTTTAGACGTTGATGATTTGGGTTGATTTTCATTTGACTTTATTTGTATCTGTTAGAGGATTTATTCAATAGTTTGATTAAATGGAAGTTATGGGTCCAATTTAGAAGTGAAGGCTCTTTCTTCATATGAATGCATTAGAAAACTTTCTTTGAATTGAGACTCGTTGATCTATGGGCTTCCCAGTTTATTTGACATGGAATGCGATGGAAAAGTCAGCAAATACATAGGTTAGTAGAGGAGGCATTGTAGTGGATGGATGTTAGGTAAATTAAATTATAATTTAATGGGAGTCAAATGAAATGTATCATGCTACAGTCGATGAAATTTCGTGATTTTTCTTTTTCAAATTCTGTATCGGTATCCTACCAGATAAAAGAGTGTTGATTGTTTTGTCATATTAGCATTGTACTTAAAAAGTGACGTCGTGTCACTTAACTTTATTGTTATTATTATTATTATTATTATTATTTTTTCATTTTTGTCATTTTTTTGAGTGATAAATATCACTTAACTTAAAAAAAGTGACACAATGTCAATTTTTAACAATTTTATATGGTACTTTTTATTTCAGAAAGCGTCCGAGTATTTTTGCAAGTTGTCCTCAATTTTGCCTATGTATCAATCACCCATTAAAACCCAATCTTCTCGGTGTAATATCGCCTGTTTTATAGGGTGTTTGATGTAGATTAAAAATAGATATTATAATAAATTTTTTTGAAATGTATAGTTGAAAAGTTGTGGGACGATGAAAGATTTAATTAATATTGATTATTTAAGTTTAATTTGAATTAAAATCGGATTTTAATTAGACAAACAGACTATTAATTTTTATAACAAATAGATAGAAGGGACGGGGGAAAATCAGTCGAGGGTTTTTTGTTTCGTGGCGTTGCACTAAAAACTGGGAACAGTGAGTCCACAGTGAAGGAGAAGAGGCTCCTAACGCCCATTTATCTTGTGTTGCAGCGGTTTCTCTAATAGGATAAGTCATCTTCTTCATCATCAAACTTGGAAGGTAATATCCGATTTATTTGTATAAAAACATGTTTTAAATTTATTGGTATTTATTTGTTGATTTTACACTCGATTGGATTTTGAATGATTTATTTTTAACGCAACCTCGATCTAAGATTCCGCCCATATTTATAATTTAATTTGTACCCAATTTTTTTTGTTTCTTGATGGTAATCTTCTTCACGCAACAGCAATTTTCTCGACAATATCTCTCTTAGAATTTTGATGTGTTTGTTTATGGTTTTCTCCTTGCCTTTGGAACCGTTGCCCCTCATTTGTGAAATACGCTAAAATCCAGTGGTTCCAATAGACCCCAGGTGGCTCCGGCCCTGGACATGACAATGGGAGTATAGAATGTGATCGTTTCTTGCACGATTTAGGATTTTTGTGTCTATAGTTACTCTCATTTCCCCCTGCGCAGCATATTTGCCTGGGCAAACTAGTTTTGCCCCCACAGTTTTTGTAGGTGGGAGGAAAAGTATTCTATGAGGAAGGAGGCGTTGAAACACACTGAACTAACCTGAAACCGTGTTGGGCCGGAAGAGGCACTTTCTTGGCTAACTTGGCATACAATCAAGATGTATCCAGTTGTTGCACATGGTTGCTAAGAGACATTGATCTTAACGGGCATGTCTTTCTAGCTTTCCTTTTCAAAATGAGGATGCTGTCATGTCAATGAGATATGCTTTAAACATTCTCAAAGATGTACTAAAATGCACTGAGATGTTAGTTACGGTTACAGATAAAGTAATTATGAAGTAGAATCTTCTCCCTTTCAAAATAGGACTTGAATTCCCTTCCATCTAGTTCAAGTGTGCACACCCTATAATGTAGTGTAGGAGAATGACAAAATTGGGGGTCCAAAGAAAATGATTGCTATTGTCATGGGAGCCATGGTAAACAAAGTCGATGAAAACACCCTTCTTTGTCCCTTCCCAAAAGTTCTATGAGAGAAGATTGTGAACAGGAAGAGTGAGGGCTGCTTGGTCATTTGGAAGAAGCAAGCTATCAATATTGCTTTTCTTGGAAGTTGACATATAGTTGGCTGTCATGCATTGGAGTCATGCTAGCCATTGCTAGGGCATGAGCCAAGTTGATAAGCACTTGCCACGGGCCTCATTGGTGCGTATTTATAATTTTAAAAACTTCAGATTCTGAAAGGTGATAGGAAGTGTCAGTGTGTGCAAGCTTCAAACTAAGAGCGTCGAACATGTAGTGAACCTTTAGAATTCAGGTTGTACTGGCCTCGGATGTCTTAAATAGTATAATATGCCATAACTCGAAGCAATAGAAGGAAATCATTCATTTGATGGATGCTCTCTGAGTTCATTAGGCTGTTCCTTATTACTATGCTTATAGGCAAAACTTGTACTACAATATTTATTAATCTGGTTACCTTAACCTTCAATGGTTTACAGAGATTTTGATTATTTTAAATAATCCTGATTGCTTATCCTCTTTTAACTTTGAGGTTCTTTTCTCCAAGAAATCACAAAACCTCTATTCATTTTATGATTTTTGTATTTTTTTCGAAGTTAAAATAATGCTGAACTCATGCTTCCTTGTGCTCTTTCATTTTTTTATTTTTTCCAATTTTAGATTTCTTCGTACTTCTTTAGTAGTGAGTGTTTGGATGTTAAATGACAATTTCAGTAAGATGACTCAACGGAAATGAGGATATTAAGATGGATGTGTGCCTGTATTAGAATTGGATAAGGTAAAAAATGAGATATACTGCGATACCAATTGAGAGTATACGATCTCAGTAGCATGTTAGTAAGAATGACATAGACCGAAATTAACATGGTTTGATGCGGTTGCGAGGGATTTGGTAGCATTGAATTTTTAGTATATGTAGTGATGAATCAAATTTGAGTAGTGATAAAGATTAATGTAGCCAACTCCAAATTTATTAGGAATAAAACTTAGTTTGTTATCTTGTGGCTCTGTGTGTACCATAATCATATCATTTTGTTTTCAAACATTTTTCTCTAAATCCTAAAATTAAGAATTTGATTTTCAATCTGTTGCTTTTTATTATGTCACTATAATTTCCATGTTAACTCGTGGATGTTTGTTAATATATCATTTGGGGATGTAGTAAACCAAGCAGTTTGTGAGAGCTTGTGTTTTGGCTTGCATAGTGATTGGACTCAAGGGGAAGATAGGAAGACAGAAAAACTAATATAAAGCTTTTTATTAACTGCGGAGAATTACAGAACAAAGGAAAATAACTAGACTCGTCTTTCACTCTCTCTTTACCTGCTTGTGTACTTCCCTTCTACCCCTATTTATAACCTTCCCCTAACTAATTCTGTCTGACCACTTTCCCCTGCAACAGAATTCGGTTTCCCTTTCGTGCCAGCTGATGAACCATTCTTATTTTCTCTTCTAGAATAAGTGAACCTGATGGGAGGCTTACACATAGTGACTCATTAATGAATGTCTATAAAGGTGACCTGCACATGAATTCCATCAATTCAGTGGCAGAATTTGTATATTCTAGAGGTCGCAAACCTGATCCTGATGTATTATAGGAGGAAAAGCAACAGAAGCTCTATAAACCTAAATTTTCCAATAGTCCAACACAAAAATAAATAAATAAAACTGTAAAGATCTTAAAGTAGGTAAGTGTCAATCCAAAGAATAATCTTGTCTAGAATCCAGATGTGACCATATCTATATATTTTTAAATTTTAAATACTGATGCATCTATTCTTCCAAGTTTTGAGAGAGAATTTTCTCCGTGTGTACTGAAATAGAAGAATTCTCATGGTATTGGCTCCTCTGCCATCATTGTTTTTGTAATTAATGAGCTTGGGTAACATTCATTCTCAGGGGGTGGATCTGGGCCCGTGCCAGCCCCAGCCCAGATCCAATTGCTTCCATTTTTTTAATCAATCCATTCAAATTAAACTACAGCCCATATTCTAATTGGTGATAGTCCGCATCCAATAACAGTCCAAGTCCAAAACAAAAATCTTAAACAGTTAGCCCCAGCCCAAATCCAAAAACTAGATACTATCATCTTAACTTTCTCACTCTACATTTCTCCTCAGTTCTCTGTCTCTTTCTGGCTCTCGCTCTCTCCAGTCTCCTCCGTCTTTGTCTTGCCTCTTGCATTCGGATTCTCTGAATATCAGGCATGATCGCCACCAGTCCTCAAATCTCAATTGGTAAGAGTCTGAGATAGGATCAATTTTTAGGAAACTTCTTCTCCTTTGTTCCAAGGTAGGGGGTATATAAGCTTTATCTCTTTTAACTCTTTTAGATGTTTTCTTCTCCATTATTTTTACTGCTACCATTTTGCTATTTTCGAAAAATTGTATTAGAAAATTTCACAAGACTTCATCCAGCTGAAAATTTGAAAGTGAAATCTGTGTGACTTTTGTGGTGGGGGAAAGAAGATTGGAACTTGGGTGTTGCCGTGTTACAGTGTTTGGCGAATTTACATTTAGGAAGAGCAAGAGAATTGATTTCCATTTGGATCCAACACTTGATTTCTTTTAATTTTTGGAGCCCTTTGCAAGAGACCTGTTGAGAAATTCTAGACTCTGTTTTGCATGCAATTTAATATTCTTGGGTTTCGAGGCTTTTCAATAGATTCAGTGATTATTCTTATTGCATTTGGTTGATTTTAGTGGATGTTCTTGATTTAGTCTGTTCTACTGTGGTTTTGGTTGTGCTTTCGCAAGCCATCTATTTTAGTTTGAAGGGGTGTTATAATTTTTTGTAGTTTGGGATTTTGTTGAAAACTTGAGGTTATTCACAGAGAAGTTTGGGGGTTTTGATTAATCTTGGAATTCAGTTGATAAAGAAAGTGGTGCTTATAAATTTATAGCTGTTGGTTATTGGATTCTGAGTGTGTTTCTTAGAGAAGTTATAATGCATACGTTTGTTGATTGATAGTATTATATTCCATTTTAAATTAGGATTATTAGGTAAGTCATGCTGCATTTGTAGTAGAAGATAAGATTTTTCATTTTTAAGACTTGTCTTACATGTTGGAACTTTTAATTAGTAAATGAATTTTATGTTTCAAAACGTCGTCACAAATAACTTCAAATTAAATGAATTTGACTTTAATATTATGTATAAATTTATTATATTGACTTTTAAATCTTAGCCTGTGTGCGTAAAATTCCTGGATCCGCCTCTGTTAGTTCTTATCCTGATGAGTAACTCAATTTTACCAACTCTATCTCCTGGTCTTTATTTTATCATTTTGCTTGCTGTGTCGCTTTGTAGTTCCTGTTCCCATGCTAGCATTGATCACCACAAAATGTTTAGTCTCCCTCCTGTCCTTTCCATTCCGTTTCATATTAAGTGCCTGATTGTCCTTTAGCATTATATATTAATGTGACATTGCACTGACGATAAAGCTATAGTATGGTGTTTGTGGAATTGGTACATGGCAAATTAGATTTCGTATTTTGTCTTCAGTGTAACTAGTTATGCTTGTTAATTTCAGGTAATGGCAAGCAGTGACCGAGTGCCCCCTCCCCACCTCCGGCGCCCTCTTCCTGGTCGGAGCATGGTCCATCCTGATCTGTATGGTCCTCCGATTCATCCTCCACCTGGTGGTTTCCCTCTAGAAATGTTGCCTCCTGAAGTTATGGAACAAAAGCTTACTGCACAACATGTCGAGATGGACAAACTTGCCAATGAAAATCAGAGGCTTGCCACTACCCATAGAACTCTTAGACAAGATCTTGCTACTGCTAAGCATGAGTTGCAGTTAGTACATGCTCACATTGCTGATATGAAGGCTGAGAAAGAACAACACACAAGAAGATTAATGGATAAAATTGCGAGGATGGAGGCTGAACTTCAAGCTGCAGAGTCCATCAAAACAGAGTTGCAGCAAGCACATACTGAAGCTAAGAGCTTGTTTGCTGCAAGGCAGGAACTAATTTCCCAAGCACAACAGCTGACACGCGATCTTCAAATGGCTCACTCTGAGGCACAGCAGATTCCTGCTCTAATGTCTGAACTTGAGAGCCTGAGACAGGAATATCAGCATTGCAGGTAGTTGTTCCTGTCATCTGGTTGGAACAGGAAGCAACCCCAAAGAAAGTTCTATTCACTGTCTGAAAAAAGTAAAAAAATTATAAGCAGAGAGGAATGAGGAATTAGTATATTCCAGCTAAAAGGAAAGTTCAGATGTAATGTAATCAGTGTTAATATAATTTTGTATATTATTAAGCTCATGTTTGATACACATTAAAATTTTCATTTTCATTCTTCTGCTTATTTTCAACCACACATTTATGCCATTGTTTGATTCTCAATTTTTTTAAAATACATTTTTTACTTTCTAATTACATATTCTTCAATAAAATAATATTACACGCAAATTCAAAATTTTTTCTTATTTTTTAACCACACATTCTCCATAAATCTACTATTTCAAAATATATTCTTCCAAATTAATGCGGCTCAAAAACACCCTAAGTTAGGCTCTCTGATATGCTCATTTTTGTGCTTTTTTAATGGTACGGTCAATAGTTATTTGAATTTAATAACTAGTTGATTAAAAAGCTTGTTAGATATATGAATGGTAAATTTCTTTTAATCAAAGTTAATTTAACTTAACAAGTAATGTATTTGATGTTTTCTTAAACTAAAAGTTGGCATTACAGTTGAAGTTTCTGATGATTATTGGGCTTTATCTATGCAGGGCTACTTACGACTATGAGAAGAAATTATACAGTGACCATCTTGAGTCGCTTCAGGTGATGGAGAAGAACTATATGGCAATGTCTAGAGAAGTGGATAAGCTTAGGGCAGAGTTAACTAATTCCACCAACTTTGACCCGCGAACAGGTATTCATGGTTGGTTTTGTTTTGATTATTTTGATCTGATTTTTGATGATCAATTGTCAGAAGTGATTTAAAAAAAAAATAATAATAATAATAATATTTCTGAACGTTGTGAATGGCAGTATATAATCTATCATTTGTTCGACTAAATCATTTACACGAGTCTTTTGATTACCAAGCATCTAAACCAAATGTGGCTTTAGTTCTTTCAGATTTATTTCCTTCCAGCATGGGAAACATTTTCGTCTTGCAATCTTTTTTACTTTTTGGTAGCTGATGTCATAATGCGAATGCAGGAGTGCCATATGGTGGCTCAGCTGCTTACAGTGGGGGTGTTCCCATGAGCAACTATGCTACATATGATGGCTATGGTTTACCACAGGTGCATATAATCTGCTTGCTGATGTGAATTAGTTACTTGTAACTTAACAAAGCAAATTTTAAAGCTCTGGTGCAATATTTCCAGGTTGAACTGAAGAAGCATCTGATTTTGAATCCTGCAAGTCTTCACCACTTTTTTTTGCTTTTATGGGTGTGATAAAATAAGTTCATTAAGTATGCAATTATCTTTTCCCGATCACTTCCCCAATCTTAGTCATTGTGTGAAAATGTTTTGAGATGAAATTGGTGACCTACATGAAGCTGAGTTCTAGAATATTGAGTTGGTTTCTTGTAGTTATATTCAGAACTCAGAACTGCAATAGTTGGTTATATTTTGTTGTTTCTTATAATAAACCTTTTTGCCATAGGTCAAATTTCAATCCTGTTCCCATTTCCATATCTGCAAACTGCAGTGATTTTAACCTATGCTGTAAGTAACATGAAACAGGACAATTGCCTTAGCCGTAACTCGTGGATGCATATAGAAATACTCTGGCTTGTTTTAATTGAATTCTACGAACTGGCCTGGTCTTAGCATTTTGATATCGAAGGATTCTTAAAATTTAATGTTATCAATTGCTAGTGCATTCTGAAATTTTTGGGTACTACACTTGCCTTCATATCATGTAAAGTACATGTACCACGGAATCTTATTGATGCCGCAAGGCTGGTTTCTGAACATGAAACAGTACTTTCATGACATTAGAAAAGAAAGTCAAATCGTCATGTTTGATTTGATTTCCAAGCATTGAGTTTCAAGAAGTGAAACTTTGTGTCGCTTCCAATGACCCTAATTCTGTTTTCTTCTCTACACAGGAGGGCCAAAACCCAGTTCTAGGAGGGGGTGCTGGTGCTGGAGCTACTGGCACTGGGAGTGGGAGTGGAGCACGTGATTCTGGCACTGGGGTTACTTCTCCACATGTTGTAGCTCAATCTGCACCTGGTGGTTTGGGGGTAACTTCAAAAAGGCCTGGCTACGATGCACAGAGAGGACCTACTGGACCTGGCTACGATGCACAGAGAGGACCAACTGGTCCCGTCTACGATGCACAGAGAGTACCAACTGGACCTGGCTACGATGGAGAGAGAGTACCAACTGTACCCAATTACAATGCACAAAGAGGACCAACTGGACCTGGTTACGATCCGCAGAGAGGACCTGTTGGTGCCTCTGCTTATGAAATGCAGAGAGGACCTAAGCAAGACACTCCGAAGGGACCAGGGTATGATGGTCAAAGACCGCCACCTACTTATGATTTTAGAAGAGATTCAGGAAATGACGTGCAAAGGGGATCTAACTATGATCCGCAGAAAGCTGCTGGCTATGATCCATTGTCTCGAGGTGCTGTTGGGCCCCAAGGACAGGTACCTATTGAAACTATACATCATGCATCAGCACCACCACCTCCTACTCGTCCCAGTGGTGGATATGAGGCACCCGGACGAGGTGGAAATTCCGTTCACAGATGAGTTCAGGACCCTCTCAACTTAATTGTCATCTGAAATTTCTTCGTGGAATGCCTCAAGTAATTCACCTTGCATTTTGCTTGTCATTCTTCATTTCCCTCGAATTTTCTCTCTTTCATCAGGGAACTTCTGTATTGAAGTCCTGATATGAAAGTATAACAATAGTAGTTGTTAACTTATTGTGCAAGTCAAAACTCTTAGAAAGCAAAATGTGGAATGCAGCTCATGCTTTGTTGGAAGAGCCTATCCCCCAACAAATTGTAGTGTTCATGTTTAGCCTATGATCATTTATACTTTCTGAACATTTGCATGTTCTTATTTTTGATCTGCTTCTGCAGTATTTTTCTCAGTATGTTCTAGTTTTAGTTAATATTTTTTTTGGGTATATTTAGTTGTTCCAGGATTGTTTCGATCTTGTTCCCTTTGATTGGGATTTGCATGCAAGGAAAAGGTCGAAAATCCAATCCAATAATAATTGCTGAACACTAACAGATAGTGCAGTTTTGAGATTTCTGGGTTTTTCCATTTCACACTGGCCGTTTATTGGCATTTGGAACGGTATAATAAACGAGATTTTAGTTTTCTTCTTTAATACTGTATAATACAATAATCTTATTTTAGCAATGTTTTTCCTTGCATATTGACCCGGAAAAGAGAAAGGGTCAAAATGTTCAATTGGGATCATACCCGAGTTTAACCGGAGGTAATAAAAAAAATATTTATAAACATTTTAATTTTATTTGACAACAATTAAATTTTCACACCACCAATTCAAAAAGATGCAAATATGTCAAATGCATTTTTAATAAAGTTTATTAGTTTTTAATTCGTTGGGCCACTTAAAAATTCATTCTAATTTTATTAAATAATTTGTAAGCTTAAAAAAAATGTTTAATAATTTATAGGAATTAAATAATTTAATTTTGTTGTCAAGCACCTGACCATAAATAATATTGAATTTTGTTTTATTGAAGTTTGTCAATTCCGCATTAAAAGTGCAATGAAAAAGTGCGCTTTATTGAAATGTGTGTGTGAAAGTTTATCAGTCATGAGACTTACAAAACAGTAACGGATATAATAACATTTGGTAAGTTCGGAATAATAAAATTCGATGGCAATTGAAAAATTTTTAACAACTCGACTATTTTTTTAAAGCTCAATAATGACTGAAAAACAGTTGAACAAAATCGATAACTAATCGAAAAGTTAACCCTACAATAATAGTACAAAAATACTGAATGTACAGTCTTGGTGTACATTATATTTGATAGCCCCTCACATAGGGGGTGGGGCCCACGATTTTTAAAATTGTAGGTCTCACCTCCTATGTGAAAGGGCTGTCAAGATGATGTACACTAAGGCTGTCCATCTAACATGGTTCATAATAGTATCATTCTTGGCTTGTTCTAAACATGGTAAAGACCACACTTTACCATTATCCCTTTCTTGTCCAAATAGAAATCCATCCATTCTTTCTTGTCCCAACCATTTTTTCTTCACTTATAAGAAATCTTACCCTCCTCTCTCTCTCTCTCTCTCTCTCTCTCTCTCTCTCTCTCTCTCTCTCTCTCGCGCGAAGAGTTTTCAAATTTCCTCTAATGCAATTCAACCCGCCAGTCAAGACAAGGACAACCTGCCACGTTGTACAATTTTTAATGTAAGTTTTATATTTGATTTTTTGTTTAATAATTCCACCATTATCTGTCTACTTCCCATTTTAGTCATTTGATATGACTTCTAACAAATTAAAAGAAGTTTTTGAGATTCAAAAGTTACTTTTGAATTCATCTGATTAATTCTAAACAAAAAATAAATTAACTTATTTTAAAAGATCTTCTACAAAAAACAAAAGTAAAATCAAAAGTTCTGTCAAATAAACTCATATAATGTTAATTTTATTATCGATTTAATTTATTTTTATTTTTTTTTAAAAAAATTGATATCTACTAGAACACCAAGGTATTCTTTTTGACGGGCGCATGCATATTTGTGTTGATTGTCCGTAATTGCCTATAATTTTTTTAGTATAAAATAATAATATATATGATGAAAAAATTGATAAAAATTATGAATTCATAAAATATATTGTTAAAATTAATTTAATAGTTACTGTTACTTTATGAATAATTTAGATTTCAAGAATTAGGGAAAATTTCCTCTTGGGACGCATTGAGATTTTTTTTTTCTTATTACTTCTTAACTAATTCATTGACCTTTTTATTTTTTTAACAGGTACAAAAATATGACCTAATTGCATTATTGGTTCCAAATCTTTGTATAATTTCCAATCTGACCCATATATATTCACATATAGAGCAATGCTGAAGAAAGTCGGATGGAGAGTCAAAACATTTTCAAAAATTCACTTTCAACTACACTCTCATAAAATAATTTTAAAAATAAATCGATAATTTTGCATATTTTTTAACCGCAAGTCCTCCAAAAAATCGTTGTTTCAAAATACATTTCTAATAAAAAATGGGTCAAAAGCATTCAAAGCGACAGCCGCCGCCACCACTGCCACCGCCGCCGCCGCCGCCCCCTCAGTGGCCACCCCCGCCACCACCACCACCACCACCACCACCACCACCGTCACCGCCCCCGCAGTCACTGCCCTCTTCCCCTTCTCCACCGGAATCCCCCGGCACCACCATGTCACCACCAACACTTACTTTTCTCTTCCCGGAAACTCAGTCCACAGTCCTCCCTGATCCCTCATCATTCTTCTCTCCCGAACTCCTCTCCAATCCTTTACCAACAAATTCATTTTTCCAAAATCTTACGTTGAAAAATGGTGATCAACCTGAATATATTCACCCATATTTAATCAAATCATCTCAATCTTCTCTCACCCTTTGTTACCCATATCAGTTCAGGAATTCTACCTTTTTATGCCAGATATTTATTGCTGATCTCACCATTTCTGCGCTGAACAATCCTAATCCAAATGCAACCCATATCATATCTGCATTCAGTGATTTGAGTGTGACTTTGGATCTCCCATCTAGTAATCTTAGGTTCTTTCTAGCTAGAGGGAGTCCCTTTTTGACTTGTAATGTGATGAGTAGTGTTGCATTGTCCATTTCAACCATTCATGCCATTCTTGAATTGTCCTCAAATAGTTCTTCCACAAAGTACACTATTAAGCTTAATAACAATCAGACTTGGCTTCTTTATGCTTCTTCGCCGATAAATTTGAGTCATGACATTTCTACTATTACTTCTAGTGCGTTTTCGGGGATCATTAGGATTGCTGTATTGCCTGAACCGAAATTTCAAGCGGTTCTTGATTGTTTTAGTTCTTGTTATCCGATAAGTGGTGATGCTGTTTTCACAAAGCCTTTTTGTTTGGAGTATAAATGGGAGAAGAGAGGGTGGGGAGATTTATTACTGCTTGCCCATCCTTTACATCTTCAGCTCCTTTCGAGTACTGATAGTTCCATTACGATCTTGGAGGATTTCAAGTACAATAGTATTGATGGTGAGCTGGTTGGCGTTGTTGGAGATTCTTGGGTTTTGAAAAGTGACCCTATTGGTGTTACTTGGCATTCAATTAGAGGGATCAAGGAGGAATCATATTCTGAGATAATTGAAGCACTCATAAAGGATGTTGAGGCCTTGAATTTGAGTACAGTATCGACAACATCATCGTACTTGTATGGCAAACTGATTGCAAGAGCTGCACGGTTCGCATTGATTGCCGAAGAGGTGTCCCATCTTGAAGTGGTCCCTGCAATTAGGATGTTCTTGAAGGATATGATTGAGCCTTGGATGGATGGAACTTTTGGTGCCAATGGTTTCTTGTATGACTCGAAATGGGGTGGAATCGTGACTAAACATGGATCAGTGGATTCACGGGCTGATTTTGGATTTGGAATCTACAATGATCACCATTATCACCTTGGATATTTTATCTACGGGATTGCAGTGCTTGCCAAGATTGATGTTGCATGGGGAAGGAAGTACAAGCCACAAGCTTATTCGCTCCTGGCCGACTTTATGAACTTGAGCAGGCGAGAAGACTCAAAATATCCACGTTTGAGGTGTTTCGACTTGTGGAAATTGCATTCTTGGGCAGGAGGGCTGACAGAGTTTGCAGATGGTCGAAATCAGGAGAACACAGGCGAGGCCGTGAATGGATATTATTCAGCGGCTCTTATGGGACTGGCCTATGGGGACAGCCACCTTCTTTCTGTTGGATCTGCTTTATCTGCTTTGGAAATTCAAGCAGCAAAAACTTGGTGGCATCTGAGAGAGGAAGATAATATATATGGAGAAGAATTTACCAAAGAGAACAGGGTTTTGGGTATTTTATGGACTAACAAAAGGAACAGTGGCCTTTGGTTTGCTCCAGCAGACTGGAGGGAGTGTAGGCTGGGAATTCAACTACTGCCTATACTGCCCATAAGTGATATTCTATTCTCTGATGTACATTTTGTGAGACAGCTCGTGTCGTGGACATTGCCAGCACTGGTTCGGAAAGGAGTCGGAGAAGGTTGGAAAGGTTTCGTATACGCGTTTGCAAGGGATTTACGATAAAGAAGGCGCTTTGAACAATATCAGGAACTTAAATGGATATGATGATGGAAACTCCCTCACCAATCTTTTGTGGTGGATTCATAGTGGAGACGATGAAAAGGAGAAACGAAGGGAACTTTCTTGGTTTCGTCACTATTATCACTGAATGTCTGTCCTAAATAGAGTGAATATCCCAAGCATCTCTTCCTCATTGTTTGCTATATTTCAAAGTGAAATTCTGAAATCATTTGATTCTTGTAAATAAGTGCAATATATCATGACACATGAAACCCATTTTATAGGAATAAACATGTTGGATCTGCTTTACAATTGCTTTTCCCGTTCCATTGAGAAGGTTAAATCAGATTTAGTTCTTCAACGAACAAACATAGGTTTTGGATTTTAGCATGTATACAGTGCAACTAAATCAGCACGAATTATTATAAGTACCTTGACTCAATTTTAGTTTCCTTCCCTCAACAGAGCAAACGTTTCAACTTTTGCAACCTCAAGTCCCACCCAGTAAAATCCCTCTCCTTCCTGCATGGCAAAAATCACCCCCCACCCCCCCCTGCTGGTCGGGAAGAAGCCCGATACTCTCCGACACGCAGAAGGTAACAGACAGACACATAGGGAGGGGAAGGACGGACGTGAGGACGATGACAACACAAGGAATGTCAAAACCAGTTTTACAGATCTTTTCATTTTGATCCTTTCTCATCATTTTTGGGTTAAAAAATGTGGACTGAGCATTCATTTTCCTATATATTCTAAAATCAGGGAAAGCAAATTTTTAGAATTGAGAACTATTTCAAGAATGGTACAAAATGCACAACTTCAACTCATAAAACAAGAAACCAAGCCCAGTGTCAATACGTGCACAGTCCAAGAATACTACATAGAATAGTCTACATAAAAATAGCAAAACACTAGCCTCCAACTTATGGATGAATTAAGATAAATGAGTGCAAAATGCAACTCATAGAACCTTAATCTGACTTTAGTGGTACATTAATATTTCCAAACTAATCCACACCTAAGAGCAGAAGAGAAATCATGACGCCAAAAGAAAACGACTAACCAGCATATGCTCTAAGACTTAAAACTTAAGACCACATGACTCGGCATCTCATTATGTAGTGAGGAAAGTCCAAAGCTTCTTACCAATGGAAGCTTCACCGGGATGGTTGACCTCATCATCATCGCCATCATCATTATCGTCGTCGTCATCTTCCTCACGACATTCAGTTTGGAGATCTTCATCGCTGTAGTCCCTGGCTCCTGCAGTCCCATTCACCTCTTCACTCATTACCATGTCATCCAACGACATATTTGCTGTGTATTTTACGTGATTACCACCCGCAGCATTCTTGAACTGCCCAATTAACAAAAATAAAACATTAAGTAAACCAATAGAATAAAAGCAATGTCCATCTACAACAGGGAAAGAAGTTTTGGCGCTTCAGAGCGTGATAAGAAGCTCAGAGTCAACAGTAGAATAACCAAGAGGAAAAAATGAGAGAGAGAGAGAGAGAGAGGGAGGATACCCTAATGGGGCTGTCTGCTGAAAACTCGCTGGCAGCCTCCGTGCTTCTTACGGGCACACTATCATCTCCACCACCAAACCCCGTGGGAAGGGTCGATGCAGCAGCTTCAGGATCATGGATTTCTTCCCCAACTTTTGAGCTGGGAAGTTCCTTCCTTTGACTTTTGACACCAGCAACCGACTTTCTCTTGTTCTTGCTTGGTTCAGGTAAGGATCCATTAGATTCTGTTGCCACTGAACTGGGGGCCATAATGTGTACACTGGTATTAGTATTATTTTTCCCACAAAGAAAGGAAGTAACAAAAAGAAAGACAAGCAACAATATTAGCCAACAAACATGTACAGGCAGAAATAAGGTCCTGTGCATCAATCAGCTGCTAGAGAGCATTTTAAAAAAATTTCAACCTTCTGAAATCAATAGGACAACCCACATGGACAAGGCCATGAAATACTGACAAGGTCAAATAACAGAGAGATGAGTGACTTACATTTTGGACCGCCGGAGATTGTATCGTTTCTCACCAAAGCTTTGTCCAGCTGTAGCAATCTTTTGTCGTCTCTTCTTGTGAACCCCATCCCCAACGCTATCTGAATGTCCACTGTGACCATCTTCACTAACTGTTGCTTGAGATACATTCACACGGTTTCGCTTTCTACCGTTTCTTGGTTTATCAGCACCCAAAAGATCAGATTCTGCCAGACTATCTTCATCCAAATGAATAGGATTCTCCGCACTACCATTAGCATGCTGACTATTCTCTAGTGGAGTTTCCCCTAAGATAGCCTCATTTGCACCAGCACTGGCAGCTTTCACAGATCGGGTTCTAATTGCCCTTGGCCTGCTTCCCTTGCCAGGTCCTCGGCGGCGTGTCTTCGCATCAGAATTCTGAGAATTTTCTGGGATAGCTTCTCTGTCAACATTCTTCTGATCAACTACTTGATTTTGTACATCTTCAAGCTTCCTAATGCTGCCATCGTATTGAGATCTTTGGACATCAAAAGAATCATCAGCAACCTGTAGGGATGGTTCTGGCTCATTTTCGGTGTTCGGTAATGTTTTTGGTGACTGAACATCAACATGCTCCCCAGGAAGGATGGTTAGATCAGCTGGATCTTCGGAAGAAGCAAGCTCAAGTTTCTTAACCGGTGATAATTTAAAAATTTTAGAGGTACATTTCCGGAACCAAGAGATCGTTCCACCAGAAGGTGGAGATGCTGAATTAACTAGAACAGGAGATAACTGAGAAGGGCCTTCAATTGCCACCTTCAAATAATTCTGAGCAGCTTGTGGCAATGGAGGGGGGACCTCAGCATTTTCCAGCTCCTCTAAAGATTGAAGATCGGAAAGCATAAACTCACGAATTGTCTCTCCACAAATGTTGCAGCCTTTCTGTTTCTCAGCAAACATAATGAAGCGTTCTCTTTCCTTGATAAACTGCTCCCTTTGATCCTTTAACTTCCGACTTAGGTCAACCAACTCCTCGATGTCTTTCTTCATCTCACACTGCTGTGATTCCATGTGCTTCTTATTCTGTGAAATTTCCAGTTTCTCTTTCTCAAGCTTATTTCTTTCCAACTTCATCTCTTCCATTTCTCTTCTGGCCACTTCTCTCAAATAATTAATATTATTAAGTTCCCTTTCCTTCTCTTCCTCGAATGATATCTCGCTCTCACGAAAATGATTCTCCATCTCTTCCTGCTTCCTCTGCATTTCAGACTCAAGCTCTTGTTTCTGCACTTCAAAATCATGATGAAGCCGTCTTCTCTCACTCTCAGATTTTTCAGTCAATATCAACTTTTCATGCTCCAAGCTAGCATTAAAAGAATCTTTCGCCACCTTAAGAGATTCTAACTCCCTCTGAACATATTTTTGTGTTTCTAACTTCTCATTGTTTAACCTTTCCTCTTCAGAGTGTTTCAATTTTTCTACATATTTTTTCTGTTCAACGACATCCTCCAGTTCTTTGCCAATCTCGGCTCTTCTGTTATCGAGCTCTTCCCATTCTTTCTCAAATCTCTCCCTTTCATGCTTCAAATCCTCAGCTTCCTTCAAAAGCTGTTCATTTTGGAGCCTGCACTTGTCTATCTCCTGTTTCAATTCGGACTGCAGGCGCATGTGTTCTAATCTATCATCTTCAGTTAGTTTTAGCTGTTCTCTCTCTTCCCGCAACTTTATTTGCTCTTTTTCAATGTCAGCCCTAACTTTCTCAAGCTCGGCCTTGAGATTAAGCAAGCTCTCCTTCTCAGCCATAATTTGTTTACTCTCCTCTTCCAAGTTTTTCTCTTTGATTTTGATTGACTTCTCCCTTTCCTTCAAAGATTTTGATTTTGAGTCGAAATCCATTTCTTTCTCCCTTATTTTCTCGGATTTCTTTTCAAGTGCCTGTTCTCTTTTTCTGACTTTCTCTTCCATATGAGTAATTTCAGCTTCCTTCTTCTCTACTTCAGCCACCTTGTCTTTCAACTCTTCATCAAGAGATTTCCTCTTTTGATCCATTTCCAAGTCAAACGCCTCCTTCTTTGCATCCAAGATGGTCTTGTGTTCATCCAAAAGTTTCTGAATCTCCACCTACACGAGTTTTATTGGAAATAGTCATATAACAATCACAATTAGCAGGGTAAGGAGAAGTTGCTAATAAAAAAAAAATTATTTGCTAGTAGATAACTAACTATTAGTTAGATGACATGGGCCACTGCCCAAAAATATGTAAATGGGGAATTTTCAATTACCATGTATATGAAACCGAATTTCAACTAATGTCTATATAAAACCTATCAAATTAAATATTAGAAAAACCTAAATAATAGATGAGAGCAAGAGTGTGCTCACTTTCTCTCTCGTGTTTAACTTCTCTTCTAATTCCAGTAATTGTTTCTCTTTCATCTCTAAGCTCTTCTTAATATCATCAGCTTCCTGCATCAATAAAAATACAAAGTCAGTAAGAAGAAAAAAATAATAATTTACAACTATATTAATGAATTTCAGACAAAAACTTGCCTTCTCCTTGAGCACAAGACTTGATAGTCTGCTGCTTATATCATCATCTTTACTCTTCAAAACTGAATTAGCCATCTCAATCTCCTTCTGTAGTTCTTCAAGGTCACTCTGCTTTTTCTTCAAAACCTTATCATTCTCATTTGCCCTCTCCTCTCTTTGATTAAGTAATCTTCTGCCATCAGCCAGCCTATCTTCTCCCTCCTTTAATTTTCGTTCCCATTCACGCAAGTCATCCTTTTGTTTAGATAAAGCAGTTTCATGTGCCTCACGTCTGCCAAAATATAACAGTCAAGTCAGACACAGGTATCCAGAGAGAAGTTGAATGTGCAAGAAATGAGAAATTTATGGTGAGAAAGTTATGGTAAGAAAGTTATGGGTCTCGAACATACTCAGAGATGAATAAGGCCCGCTCCCTTCGAATTGAATTTTCTTGAGCATCCACCTCATGTGATTTCCTCTCGATTTCGGAACTCTTCCTGCTCACCTCAGCAAGCTTAGCGTCAGCTGCATGAATTTTTGCTTCAACCTCCAATGATTTCTCCTCAACACTAGTTACTAATGCATTTGCCTCGGCCAGTTTTGAATCAGCTGTGAACTTAATTGCAGCATTGTCTGAGCGCATCTCATGCAAAGCCTTCTCTAGCTGCAATAACCAACCACACCAAAAGTTAACTATTCACTGTTATATCACAGCAGAATTAATTCCCACCCGCTAAAATAACTACAGAATAACGTCCTAATTTTTTTCCCTCGTCCAAGTAACAAACTTGTAACTTTCCATAGCTAATTGGTCTATCACAAAATAAATGTTACACGAGAAATCACTTACAATAGCTAGCATAACTATATCACATGCGAACATGCGAGTAAATAAGAACAAGGATGTTTCCTTATAAATGCATATGCATATGTATTTGTTTATATCTGTATGCAATTAGGAATGGACTGAATAAAACACAAACTGATTGTAGTTCACCGTCTCTTTAAATATTAATCATTTTTATAAACCTAATATGAATAACATCATTCATATCCATTACCCTCAATAAGACTCGAATTCTAAAGACCACCCATAAGTAGTACTCCCTCTCTTTATATAGGTTGGTTTTGTTTTTCACACAGATTAAGAAATCTTATTTAATGTTATTCAAAAAGCAATTTTTGTCAAAAACTTTCCGAGTTTACCCTTATTTAATTATCAACTAGTAATAAATTATTGTTGGAAGTAGTAAATAAATAAAGGTATATTTGTAAACGAACAAAACAAAACATTTTCAATAAAGAAACGGGACTATATAATTGGGCAAGAAAATAAGGAAAGTCAGCCTATATAAATAATGAGACGGAGGGAGTATCAAAAAGGCTCATGCATGAGGTAATTTGAGGAGCATATCTTACATCAACCACACATTGCCTTTCAACACCTAATGCCTTCTTTAAATTCTCTTCCCGCTTCTCCACTTCAGACATTGCAATTGAATTGGCCACTTGTTCTCTTTTTAGTACATCATTCACCTCTGCTAAGGCTTGCCTAAGTTCTTCGTACTTTGAAGTCCACTCCTTTTTCTCTATCAAAAGAAGGCCCATGTTGTATTGATAGTCAAAGAGCTGCATGAAAATACATTAGTCAGTGTGCATGTTTATTAACCTCACAAAATACATTGACATGACAATTGCTTGTAAAACTCATAAAATTTTACCATTAGAAAAATCTAAATATCAAACCAAAAGATACACATAAAAGATATCCGAGGATAAAACATTAACAGAACTCAGAACAGGAAAACTCAAATGAATTAATTAAGTCAGAAAAGAGAAGTAAAAATCAAGGGAAAAAAGAAAGCCAAAATAAAATTAATTGTACCAAAGAAGAAATAGGATAAGGAAAGCAAAGACAAAGCCAAAAACTACATAGCTTCAAGTAATAATGTATTCCATGATGGGATACCAATTGGGGCTGACTTGCAGCTTTTCAAAACTAGGTAATGTCTGCCTCCAAGAGAATCTACAAATCCATTATTCAGAAAAGACATACCTAAATTGACTAGTCAATCTGTACATTCAACAGAGTGGAGTCACAGAGCTGCTGGGTTTGGGTTTAGAGCTCAAACTAATTAAAAAAGAAAAACATAAAAGAGTGGTAAGCTTCTCCATCAATGCAGCCAAATATTCATGGAGTTGACAAAAAAAATTTTCAAAACATTTCATTGCAGAAGTAGAACAATTAATCATTGGGCAGCCTAAATGTTTACCATTCATGCCCTGGATCAATCAAGGGCAAACTGAATTGTCAACAGATCTAAAACAACCTGGGAAGTAACAGGAGAATACAAAAACCTATATGATCCGAGATGCTAAACTTTGTCAGTCTAGGACTTCTTATGCTAGTTCATATCCCATTTCTAGTTTAAGAACTAAAAGTATAAAGATTAGGATCTTCATCATTTAAGTTCTTCCATGCTCCAAATTGCATCACTTCACGCCAGTGAAAGAAGACATGTACAGCCTTCATGATATAGCATATTATGAATGGAGATGGATTATTAAAAAAAGGGACTTAAACAACACAAGCTAAACTTCAGTTAACTTAGTTCTTGAGGCAAAAAGCAGGTATAAATTGTGAAAATGTGCATCTCATGGAAATCCTCACTCATTCAAGGTCAAAAGAAGTTCACATGAGATCCTCAGTCATTCACAGTCATACTAAAAATGGTTAAATAGAATTTAGAATTCTCCTAAAATCTGCCAAATGTGCTCCTAAGCCTTACTGCATAAGAAAAAATGAAAACCATGCATCAGTGGGCATCAGTATCACTATATAGTTCCTTGACTTCTCAGTTCCACTTCATATTGCAGGTACTCCAATATAGTTTTACTGCTAATGCTTACTCTCTATCAGATTCGCCACTCAAGTCAAATCCTCATCTAATCCATAGATATAAAATATATAATCAAGTAAAAACTTAAATTAAACCCGCAATTACACTCCCTACATATTTAGGTGAAATGGTCCCAAAGCAGGAAACATGTATTTACAAATTCAAAATCCAACAAGATCAAAGAACAAGGAGACAACAAAAACTCAAAAAGTAATAATCATAAAAAATTAGAACAATCAATATACAACAAAGTAAACCAATACTAACTTCGTTTTCAAGCTTCAAAAGCTTATCGGTGAGAGTATCCTGCTCCTTGGCCCCCCTATTCTCAACAAAAGCTACGGCTTTTCCCTTAATTTCACCACTCCTCGGGCTTCTAGGATTAGGTTTCGGGCCCGCCGCGAGCAGCGAAACTGATCCGTTCTTTTGAGCCGGCTCGCTCCGCGGCGTCAACGGCCACAACTTCTGCGGTGTAAACATTACGGAAAACAAACTTCCCCTACGAAAAATCCCAAAAATTGTGAACACCCAGATCGCAGACCCAACTTCATAAGAAGAAAGAAACCAGAAACAGTAGAGGATAAAGCAGTAAAATTGGTGAAAAATAAAAGCCAAAATTTTTTGAAGAACCTCGAGCGGATTTGAACGGAATTCCCAAATTCTGAAGAATAAACAGTTGTGAAATCCGGTAACGTCTCGAAACCAACTTTCTCTCTCTAACTTTCTGTATTGTCTCTCTCTAGAGCCAACCCATTTTGTGGTGTGCGCGGATCGCTAACGTTCTTTTATTTTTATTTTAATCCCCCGACAGCAATTCGATTGTGCAAATTTACTTCACTACCCATACTAAAAGTTTATTTTTAGCCGTTGAAAGGGGTAGTTTGGGGATTGCGTTCGGCCGCCTTTAAATAGATCGTGGGATGTCTTTTTTTATTTGACGAAATTACCCTTGTATTTTGGGAGGTTGAAGTGTTAAATTATGGAAAACGTAGGGGTGATTAGGTAA
>CAIGRO010223621.1:0-18649 GCA_903798355.1 Fraxinus baroniana | reverse complement strand
GGCTTATGAATAGTGCCACCGCAAAGTAGCTCTTTTATTAATGTAGGGTAGGATATGATAACCTTTTACAATTCGGCTTGAAAATGGCTTGGCTCAAAAACGGCGACTTACTTGGCTATTCGGCTTATGAATAGTAAAAGGAAGGTGCCTCTTTTATTTATGTAGGAAACTGACTTTCAACGAGAAAGCCGGGAAGAAAATATTGATTCAAAATCGAATAAATTCTCAGTATCTCATTCAAATCTCAGGGATTATGTTTAAATGGACTTCGACATAAGATCTCAAAAATTTAGACTGATGTCATTGTAACAACGTGTTTCGACATGTAATTTTTGACACCTCCACTCTTGAGCTTGACTTCATAAGAATAAAATACACAAAACCACATCTCAGACATGAAATATAATGCATGAATTAGACATATTATAGCAGATAAAACTATCATTCATAAGACAGATTTAGAAAGTGCAAAATATAAATAGCGAACTACTTTGACAGCAATGCAAACAGTTTAATTAAAAAGGGAAGATTGCGCGTGTCTACCATGCTAGCTATACCGCAATACATAATTGTGGCTTAATCGTCCACTCTGGTTTAAAGTCAAAACTCCTGTCGATGAAGTGCACAGACAGCATTCGGTTGAAGTTCTGGATCCTCCTTGAGCATGTCAGCTCCAAACATTCATGCTTTAGATTTCATTTTACCTTAGAATGAACCAACCATATTATTGATGCAAGAGCTTGAAAATGATTCGTCTTTTGAATCTGTAGAATTGTTGAGATTAATGCCGTCAGATATGCTTGCGAAGGAGTTTGAGAATCACCCTTGGCCTTGGCTTTTTCTTCACGTCTTCTGACAACTACCGGATTGTGTATGGAAGGCAAAACTGTTTGTGCAAGATTTACATCCACTGATTTAGGGTTTACCAACTTATTGACGAGGGACCCAGATCCACAATATTTTACTTCTACTATTCATTTCGCTTGCTGTGCACCAATTTGAAAATTTTCATCATTGTCACATCCATATGTGCTTCTTTTCCTTTTTGGAGTCAACCTCTGGAGTGAGCCCTCTTTGTAGTCTGCTCTGTTTTCCCTGTTTGTTTGGCTTAAAGTTGAACTTTGATAATAAATTTTCTTAGGGGTTGCTTCATCGTCACTGTCACTAATTTCAATAATGTCTCCAGATTTCAGCGAGCGTGCCATTTTAAGAGAACTTCCAGCCAACGCCAAGTTATTTGCAACTCGTTCTCCATGATCTAAGGTCACGTTAATAGCACATCGACCTGCAGCACATGCATACATAATTTAGTCAGACGAGTTTGGCATTAGAAAAGTACACAAGAAACATAGTCCAATCATGTCAAAGCCTTGTATATAATGCTGGGATTCAAAAAAGACTCAATTTAATTCCGTCCAAGACACAAAACACCAAGTTCTGCACAATTCCTATGATCTATCATTTTCATTTTCTTGATCAGAATCATTACTTTCAGTTTGAGCAGGATCACAAGCAGATTTCTTAAATTCCGGGAGAACTTTGAGACATATCATAGCCATTTGCTCCAGCCTCTTTTGCCTAAGAAGACAGAACCAAGTTCTCACCACCCATGGCCAGAGTCATGTCAATTGTCACATGTCATTCCTTCGAAACTTCTAGCGTGCCAACAAATATTGTACAATTCATATCAAGGCAACTGCAAATTAACATTTTATCAAGACAGGTCCAGCTTTATTAACTGGTCTTCCCCTATCTAGAAACACAAATCAGAAAATACAGCTTCTGAAAGCAGAAAAAGGGAAATATAGCAATCTAGTATTGCCAAATAACTGATAATGCAATGTACAAATACTTCATCTAATAGCCTGACTGACTGGAGTACAAATTAATGACTTTCTTCCAGGAACAAAGATAAAAGCAACCAGAAAATTCAAAATTTTAGCATAAGAGTTCTATTCATAGAACATGTGAAGGTGAGTCTAAAGCAGAGGATTTGAAAGAAATTGATTCCAACTAATCATACAGATTTTAGTATGCTTGTTGCATATTTTACAGTACCTCTTTCTAGCAAGCCATTAATTCCAGTTCCACTAGATTTACAAGCAGAGTGAACCGTAGGCAATGCATCGCCTGCATCAGCACCCTTCTTTAGACTCCTTTCATTTCCAAAATGCTCTAAATCACGATTTTCAAAATCATCATTTCCTCCACTCCATTGACCACCATTCCCTGAGCTCTCCTTTTCACCATCACAAGTTGAGAAACTAACATCCTTATCTATATTAGTTGCCAGATACGATAGATCATTTACCCCCACTTTGAAAATCTTGGCGAGAATCTGCTCTGCGTTGCCAAACCTCACACTAAGATCTTCAAACTTCTTCTTATACACTTCCAAGGTCTGATCAGCCTCCAATTTTTTGCACCTCAACTCCTCCACAATCTGATCAGCTTCTGAATTTTCACGCTTCAACCTCTCCACCTCCCAGTTCATGTGTGAAACCCTCAAGTCCAAAGATTTAATATTCTCCTTGTACATTTCTACAGCCTGCTGGCTTCGCAATTTTTGATTCTTCAATTCCTCAATTCTCTCATTCAAGTGAAGAATCATCTTATGTTTTTCATTTTCCGCCTTAGAGTACTCATCATAAAATTTAGCATACCGCTCCTCGGTTCTCCTCTCTCTGTCACTCAACACCGTTCGATCCTCAAGCAACCTTGTGTTTTTTTCCTTTAACTCGTCAAGTTCTTTTTGACACCTTTTCAACTCATCACACACCTTAGCATACTGCTCCTCGGTCCTTTTCTCTCTATCACTTGACACTTTCTTATCCTCAACGTACCTTGTGACTATTTCCTTTAACTCTTCACATTTCGTTTGACTCCTTTTGAACTCATCACAAACCTTAGCATACCGCTCCTCAATTCTTCTCTCTCTCTCAGTTGAGACTCTCTTGTTCTCACTCAAGCTTGTGATTTTCTCCTTCAAAGCATCATACTCCCTTTGACTCCTTCGAAATTCATCCTCAAGCTTTAACTTTTCCAGCTCTAACAAGCCCTGTGCTCTCTCCATCAGTTCAAGCTCTTTCTTGGTTGAATAAAGATCTGTTTCAAGGTTTTCAATCTCCATTTTCACGTTATTCTCGAGGTCTGCTAAAGCATTCTGGGCTTCATTAAACTTGTTCGTCTTAAATGAGTACTGGAAGAACTTGATCAATCCGGGTATCCTTGAAGTTGAAAAGATTTTTGGGAAAAACCTTTCAGACTTTGACAAACCCATTTTGTCCATTTATCTTCAGCCTTTTTTGTCTCCTGAATCACTCAGCTATTCACGCATTTAACAAAGGCTAAAGAAGAAGAGGAAAAAAATTAATAATAATAAACTAATACTTAATGCCACAGAGGATAATCCCCATTTGCTATCATTTTGAGGGCTAAAACCAAAAACTTACAGATTTACGATTCTTGAAGAAGCCCGGAATTCGAACGTAACAGTTTGTAGGTTACAAATCGTAGAAATGTCTTTTCATAATGTACTAAAAAGGGAATTTCACAAAGTTAAACCCACCTGTGTCTTTTGCGTTTGTGTATGGCCGTTAAGATACTTCTCTTTAGCAGATGGGTGACATGTAGATGAAGGGGCTTTGGGCAGGTTTTGTGCGTCCGAGAGAGTCACACAGAGAACAGGCAGCTAATTATGGGCTCTGTGTGTGCGTGTCAGGGAGAGAGAGAGTTTCACCTTCGGTCACCAATTGTTTGCTCCAGTAGTAAATTGATCATTATGAATGAGCAAGTTGGTCCTCAATATTTTTGTTATAATCATAAAATCAAATCCTCAATCACGAAAAATATCCAAATCATTGTCAAATTATCATGCGATTCTCACAAAAGTAAAAATATTTGACTTCAAATTTCTGGACACGAGTCTAAGTTGAGAAGCCTAAACAAGTTTGGTGAAAGAATGCAATATCTATTTACAAGTAATGGGTATCAATATATACATCACACCGACCATACAATCCAACAATTATAGGCTACACGATGGAAAATTAAATCACCTAAATAAGGAGAGAATAAAACATATACACACACACACATACATGGTCAAGAAAATGGCGAATCTTTCCTTAAATGAATGCTAATCATGTGCTCAATCAAAGTCACGTATATGTTGATTAGAAATTTGAACGATTCTATCTACAAAAATGTTATTCATTCCCTCTGAAATTACAACCTCAATCTATGTGACTCTAAATGATAGTCTAGTTTAGGTGTCTACAATTTCTAGGTTCCATGAATCATATTACTTTGCATTTAAAATTCATATAATTGCCACCTAGACGCTTAACATCAGTGATTATGAATAACATTATCGGTAATTACCCGAACAATATGATAAAATTTCTACATATACTTGGCTGGCTTTAACAAATTGATGACATTGACACACGATCAGTTTATATTTATAGACATTTTTTGTCTAATGAGCATATTTTTCCATATCGAGATTCTCATGTTCACCCATCCAGCTAGCAGTTATCCCGCTACTGATTTTTGAAGGGTGAAATGGTCATTTTAGCTCGGAGCTAACTATTTGACGTCTATAAAGATGACAATTAAAGAGAATTTAATTAAGGGAAATTGAAATATTTTGCTTTTGTCTTTTATATATTTTGGGGAGTTCAGTTTCCTGAATGAGCGGAAACTAATAATTATTCTGTATAGCCTTGTATCCAATTGACCATTGCTTAAGTATAGGAGCCTAAAATGTACATGTCCGATCAGGTACCTCTGGTAGCTTTCTCGAATCAAACGGTAACACTATGTCCACCTAGACCTAAATTCAATAAGCGATCATCTCACGATCGAACACGTCAGCTGTCAAACATACCCTTTTAAATTCTTTTCATTGATGTTACAAACATAAACAAATCAAAATACGATGAAGAATGAAATAGAGAACATAAACTTAAACTAGCAGGCTGTTTAACCTTAATCCATGAATCCGATGAAGAATTTAAATCAGATCGTCCAAAACAGAAAATATTATATGATATCTGAATCCTCTTATCAAAACAGAATGAAATAGAATTATATAATTGGCTCGCTGAATACTTTATGAGAACATAAACATAAACTCGCACTTTCTATGATGATACAAAATTTTAGTGAACGACACTAATTAGACTCCACAACTTGATACTTCAGCCACTCATTAAGTATTCAGATGTTAAAACTCTAGAAATTAAGAGTGAGCATTCTGTCTTGAAAAGGAGAAAAGCTACTAATTGTGCTTCCTCATTAATATCAAGCAAAACATTCCAATTTTGTATCCAGTATTTCTTGCTTTCCGTTCTTAATTGTTTGTTTATTGTTAGGATTAGAACATGAAAGCATGAGTCTAGGTAGCCATTCCTCTCCATGATGGACTTATCTTTACAAAGGAAAATGCGTTTCAAATGAAGGTTGATGGCAGATGTTAATTATGTTGTTCGTTCTCGAGGGGAATAGAGCCCACGTTATGGCTGTTTTTATTTGAATGGTCAGTTTCGTCGTGGACCTTCTTTTTTCGCCGATAATTAGAGACAATTTGAATACATACATTATCTCTGCTGTTCAACAAAATTCGTATGAAAGTTGAATCTTTCTTTTTGACGTTCAAAATTCATTTACAGAAACCATTGACCAAACTCAGCCCAATAGTCACGTTCAGTGAAGTACATTTAACTGTACATAGCAAAAATTAACCATACAATTGGTTTTTTTTTTTTCACATGAACGAACAAAAGGTAATGATACAGCCTGCATTCTCTGTTACAAAGAACATTCTGTCCAATCACGGGTGCTTCCGCATCTTCAAACAACAGGAGAGTATGTTGGGAGCACTAACGTACACGGTACACCTACTACTACTAGATCAGATGGCAACAAAAGGGGTGCCCTTTTGATGAAGAGGAAATTGAATCACAACTCACCCAACTAATCCTCGTCAGAAACAATCTTCTGCTTCTTCCACTTGTATGCTGCTTCCAAAATTTTGAGATTCGTCGTTTGTGTTTCTTCAGGGAAAAGATAATCTATGTACTCCTCGTACCTGCAGATTTCAAAATTATTAGAACGGATACCCTTGTGGATCAATTTTGATTGACATGCATTCCAACCGGGTAGGGTTAGTCATGTGTTAAATATGAGCTGGCTAGTAAACATAAAATCCAGTCAGCTTTTCCTGTAAGGTGGATTATCCAGTCCTGGACACTAAAGTACAATATGTAGTTAAAATCTTGCCTATGTACTGTTCAGTCTCCTAAAGGATTGTGCACCAAACATGATAAGTCTATATTATGAAGGTACACTCGAGCTTGCAAGGTCGACAAATTGCTATCAGGCACTTTTACACTACACCACAGGGCACTGGCTAGCACTTCTAGAATATTGAAGGAATTAATACAACCTAACCAAGAAGTTGGCTTTTTCCCATTGGAAACCACTAACTTTAACTCAAAGGTGACAGCTGTGAAAGTATACAGAAACTAAACTAAAGAAAATCAGAAAATGCAATGGCACCCACATCTATTTCCTGTGGTCCACAAGAATGAACAAGTTTTCCAAAGAGAACTGTTAAATGAAATAAAGTTGAGCATAGACAGCTTAAGAAAAGAGAGAGGAAGTTGGGATCATACCCAGCAGGACCATCCTCAGTTTCGATATGCCTCCGCTTTTTGAGTTTCTTCGGAAGCTTAACACGGACCAAATCAACGTCACCAAGCTCACCAAAGCTACTTTCCATATTCAACCATTCTTCCAAGAGCATAGCCCTTTCCTCCTTCAATTCAGGTGCAGAAGTTCTGAAATAGCTAAGGGCTCTTTCAAACACCCCTGATGAAAGAAAAAGGAAAAGAATAAAAAAGGGAATGAGGGTATCACTAAAATGAAAATGACAACTAAAGACAATAATTATTAGTAATAGGATGCGTTGGGAACAAATTATCTTACCTCTAGCATGTTGAAGGCATTTTCTCTTCTGTTCATAATCACTTTCTTGCACATCTGAATCCTGGAAGTCTTCCATAGCAGATGCTTCAAATTTGGCATAACTAATCCAAACCTTCAAGTGTTTTGTGCGGTTTAAAAGCCTCTCATAAAGAGCTCTAGTTCTTTCATATTCACCCTCTGATATCTCAAAGTCAATGTAAGCCTGTCATAAAGTAAATACTGAGGTTTTGTGTTGGAATAGACCAACAGCTCCGGTAATTGAGAGGTAGACCAATCAAAACAGGCCAGATTTTCAATATTTTCAACTTTATGGGAGTCTAGAACATGCAGAAGTAAAACTAGTAGAGAGCGGACCAGAGTTTCTTTTGAATTAATAACTAATTCACTCCAAATCTTGCAGTGCAGACATTTGAAATGACAACAAAATGGACTGCTTCAATGAGGTGCAGGAATAGTAAGACAATAGGATCCTAAAAATTAGCACTTTACCAGTAAATGTGCTCTATTTATAATTCAATTCAAATTGACAGCTGCAAGCCAAAAGGCCAAAATGCAGGCCGCTAACAGAAATTTTCAAACAAAAGCATGGAGACACAATAACAAAACAAAATATTTTCAACATATAAAAAACATTATGGAAGGTCAATGATGTCGTACCTTCCACAACAATTCTGGCATGTCTAACGCAGGTTGGTCAATTGCAAGTTCAAAAATAGATCTAGCTCTCTCAGTTTCAGCCAGGGATCTTTCCAACTCGGCAAACTTGCTCCAAGCATAACAGTGTTCTGGCGACCATTCCAAATACTTCTGGTACAGTTTCCGGCAACGATCAATGTTACCAAGTTGCAGCTCTATCTCAATGTATTTCTTAAATATCTGTTTGTAAATGCAGAAAAGACAACAATACACAAGATAAAAAAGCGATTAAACAGCCTCAATGTGGCGACACAAGAAGAAAAAGCATTATGTAATCAAACAACTGTGATACCTTATCTTTTGGAGCTTTGCCTATTGCCGATCCCAGAATTAGTCGTGCTCGATCAAGATCTAACTGACGTATTTCAAACTGTGCCGCCATCAACCAAATCTTCGCAAATGAAAATTTGTCATGAGGAATGATCTTGAGACATAAGCTGGTCAAATTTCAAAGTAATTCAGGAACTCAGAAACCAGATCCATTATTATGAAAGAAGCCACAAAGAGTCAACAATGAAAGTGCAAAATTTAAAAGATGTGCTTGCATACATGTTCGAAGGTGTGCAAAGACTGTTTACATTTTTCTGACAAAAATATCACTCTCTGCCATTAACTTTTTGGATTGCAATTGTAAAGGAAAACTGACCTGATTCTTGACTAGAACTGGTCATCATAATTAAGTACATTACCTAATTGATTCATTATATAACTACATTTCAGTAGTAAGGAAAATAAAAACATACAATTCAAAAGGCCAAATCTTAAATGAAATCAAACGATACTAGTAAAAGACCAAAAAGAAAGGAAGATTATTGGAGATCCTTCTCAACTTTATTAACAATTGATGTTCCATCTTAAAGGGTCAATCTTACTAAGAGGATTAATCCAAATTATTATATGTTAGTCTATATTTCAGTAAGTTAGCTAGTCGATGAGAAATTTATTCCTTAACATGCTCCCGTAAAATAGTGACTCAATTGAATAGACCAATATTGAAATTCATGTGCTCATTTTTTAATTGAATCAAATTATTCGTTGAATCTTAATAGGTTCTGATACCATATTAAAACTTGAGTTTATATTTAAAGGTCAACTTATTAAGAAGATTAGCAAAAACCCTTATTTGTTGTCTATATTTCAGTAATTACTAATTAGTCGATGTGGAATTTATCTCTTAACAAACTTCAATTTAATTAGTTTGGCATAGCTTTTTCAATCAAGAGTTACTTATCAATCCGATGTGGAATTTATCCCTTGACAAGCTTCATGTTAATTACTTTGGCATAGCTTTTTCAATCAAAAGTTACACATCAGTCTAATTTTACCACAGGGCTGGTTACCTTGGCGTAGCTTTTACAAAACAAGATTTATTATCAGTCTAATCTTGCCTCTAGAGGGATTAAAAGTTTGAAACTCATCGAGAGCCTGTTTGAGCCCCATTTTTTAGAATAGATTTTGAAAAAAAAAAGTGAATTTTTGGAGATTTTGTGATTAAAAAGTAGGAAAAAACATTAGGTTTACATACAAAATTATATTATTGGGAGAATATGTGGTAGAAAATGAGTTTGAAAAAAAATGAATTTTAAAGAATAGGGTTCAATCAGGGGCCTATTTAGGCATCACACTGTATTTCAAGATTAGGGAAACTTCTATAATTTCTTTAAAGTTTCATAAGTTCTAAAATTAACCAAAATGCACCCCCACGTGCAGCTAGCAATTGTATAAAAGTGCACCAAAACAAAGCTAACCAAGGCTTAACTAGAAAAGGAAAACAAGTATATATTTCAGCAAATGAAGCACTCATATACAAAATGCGCACGCGCGTACCAAAACAAACCTAACCAAGGCTCAACTAGAAAAGGAAAGCAAGTATATATTTCAGCAAATGAAGCATTCATATACAAAACGCACGTGCGCGTGCCCGATTAAAGTATCTCTAAAAGACTCTTTATTTATAAAGAGCATCTTATCTATAATGGAGAGCATCTTTAAATTTAGAAAGTAAATTTTTTTATAAATTTCAACAATACTCTCTATTTTGGCTCTTCATTTCATTTTTCTCAAGAAACATTTATTAATTTTTCGTCATATTTTCTTTAATATAATTTTTTATATATCAATAGCCAATCAATTTAAGCTCGGGTTTAGTGGAAACTAAAATCAAATTTTTAACAGATTTTGATAGAAGTTGATGAAATGAGTGGTTGAAAAGTTGTGGGACCCATAAAGTAAGTGGTTAAAATTAATGGTTGATTTTGACTTGAATTATAATGTAGATTTTAATTTCTACCAACAAGAGCTAAATGTGATTGGATAATTAAAGAAGTAGGATATTGAAATCTATAACTTATTAAACGCAATTATTTTAAATTAAGAATAGAGAGTGGATTTGGCACCGCCAACAAAGCGTGTGGAAAGAGAATTGTATATTTTTAAGGCTTTATTTTGTTTTATGTGTTGCATGTTCAAGTTATTACCAAGGTAGGATCTTACCACCCAGCCAACTGAAAGATACAAAATTGAGGTTAACTGAACAAAGTACGTTGAGCCTAAAATTGCCTACCCTGGGATGGCCTTCCTATTCTTTGCAACTACGCCCAGTTTTGTGTCTCATTTAAAACCTTTACACCAAGTTAGGTGGGGAAATAGCTTGTGAATTCGAACTTGTTCTGAATGCTTGTGAAGAGACCCACTATGGAATGCCCAACTGACCCAGCGCATCAATAATGCCATAGGGTCACCTAGAAATTAAATTTTATGACATGGAAACAGGTACATTACGTTCTTGAGACCAATTGCTTGTCAAACCTGGGATGGTTTACTAACCATGCATGCTATTGGTTGTTTGTTAAAAATTTGCCTGTGAAAAACACAAGTAAATACTTCTATAGATGATAATTTTCTGTGATTGAACTAGGAAGCGGACTAATGACCTTCAAATGATTTAGTTATGCATTTGTCAAATGTACACTGGCATAGTAACTGTGTTAGTATTTATCTCCATTACTAATGAGCTTTCTTGACATTCTGTAGACATGATTCCTGATTTTTAACTTCTTGTTCTCTTCCTTCATTGTTAAATTTCAAAAGCCTGTGCTTCCAGCCACCCCTTTCAAACAAGTTATTTTGATTCCTAACGCTCCCAGGTCATCAGCTACAACCTTCAGAAGGAGGTATCCAATCCACGAAATATCCCTTTAGGAGTAGTAAAAGACCATGCCTTATGGGGATAGGGAGGCGAGTGAGAATCACTGGAAAGTCTTGGATGGAGACTCCTCGTTGTAAAGATGAAACTACTGGGAGAGAAAGTAACATAAGGCATTATGAGTGGAAAATACATTGCCACTGTGCTTAATGTTCTGAAGCCTGCAACCGTTCCACTCATTGATGGATTTTTGGAGATTACAGACATATTTTGTTTCTGGCTAAGAGGAATGATATCTACAATTATATATATTTATAAAAGGTGCCCAAACCCAACAGGTGATGACCATCATTAAACAAGTCCACACTGATCTAGCTCTCCATGAGAGCTAGGAAGTAAAGCAAACCAGAATAGTCCTTTATGTCATAGAATGAAAGTCATGTTAGCAAGGCTTCTGCACCCATAAATAGGATGCAACTTTTATACCAAAATGTTCTATTAACATAATTTACCTAGTAGTAAATAACCGAGTAATAGCAGCCCTCAGATTCATGAGTAACTTGAGCGTCAAATTTGACAAGGAAATTTCACAAACAATTTGCAGAAAAAAAAAATGGCTACATAAAACAGATAATTTACGACTGAGAAAATTGAATAAAAATAAAAGAAAACTAACAAGATGGATAACCGCTAGCCCAAAAAAAAAAAAAAGGGGGGTGTGAATGAACTATCTGACAACACAAGGCACCCTCAGGTGAAATGCAGAAGTAACAACAAGCATTTTAACTGCATTTTCTGCTTGCAATTTCCCAGGTCATAACTTATTAGGCAAAAGAAATACCCTAAGATGTTATGGTAAAGGCACAAGATTATCCACTTCAAAAAGCACAGATTGGTGAAAAATATTATTTCAAATGATGGATAGAATCAGTCAAATCATACAAGACCGTCATTAATCAAAATATCTCACAGGATCAACATCAGCTTACTTGTAAATGTTTCTGGTACGGTCTACTTCTTGCGCATCAAGTTCTTCGTACAAAACATAATTAATCCTAGAGTATACAAGTTCAACCAGTCAGGAACTGCTATAATAAAAGAAAATGGTGTTAGTACATATACAGTTAAGAATTTTGAGCATACCACAAGTATATATAACGCTGCCAATATCGCTTCTCTTGAGCAGGAGGAATATTCGCAATGGCCCTTTCATAGACATCCTCGATCCTTTCTTTATTTCCGGCACTCTCTTCTAGCCTAATGTAATCAAACCATGCATCATAATTAAGCGGGTTCTTCCTAACCTCATCTTCATACTGAAATCTCCTCTTCCCAACAATAGCATCCTCAATTCCTTCCCTGTCACCATATTGCTTCTCAAACGCAACAAATTTTTTGTACAATTCCTCTGCCCTCCCCTTGGGGATATGATCCAAGGCATACTTATATATACACCTCGCCCTCTCTGTTTCCTTACATTTCTCCTCAAACTCAGCAAACGCCACAAATAACTCCTCTGCCTCCTCATCATCCCCCAACTTTTCCACTGCACGCTCATAACAACTCCTTGCACGTGCTATTTCTCCATTTTTCATCTCAAATTTGGCATACCTAATCCAAGCGCCAACCTTTGGATGGCAGTCTACAAACCGTTCAAAAATCTCTCTTCCCCTCTCGACCTCATTGTACCTCAACTCAAACTTTATATACGAAAGCCAGCCTTGCTGATCAGGCTGCCATGACATCCACCGCTCAAAAATTTGCCGTGCACCAGCCACATTGCCCAGCATCTCCTCCATGTGAATATACTTGTACCACAACTGATCCACCCTAGGCAACAACATAACAGCACGATCCCACACATTACGTGCATGATTAACAAACTTGTTCTTCATCTCAAAGTCAGCATACTTCAACCACATCGTATGATCACGATAATCCACCTCAAGAGCACGCTCCCATACCGACCTAGCGCGAGTAAAATCCTTCTGGGACTCCTCCCACTTGGCATATTTCACCCACACGCTTTTGTTCCACCTGACTCTTCGTATTAGGTCCTCAAATTCCTTGCGCTTGCGGAGCCGGTAATCCCCGAGCTCAGTAGTGTCAGTGATTTTCTGCTTGGGAGGCCGGATTTCGGCCTCCTGTCGCTCACGGGCCTCACGTAGAATCTTGCTCCGCGGTGATTTGAATCTGGGCGGGGGTTTTATTCTTGACCCGGGTAGGTCGGGGAAGCTTCACCTCCGTTTCTTTTCGGGTCAGGTACCCTAATGTCGGATCAGAATCTCTTGCTGAAGACATGGCTGTAGTATCCCAGTGCCTGGCCTCGTTTCTGTATATGCGTGCGTGCGTGTTACAGAGAGTAACTGACTTTCTTGGTAGACGCAGGAATTTCGATGAAGAATTAGGGTTCTTTGGGTACTAATTGGGATTGGGAGATAAGGGAAAGGATGAATTGCAACTTGGGGTCGTTATTAGGTATATATTTATCTTTTGACCCATAAAATTTAAAAAATTTCTCCAGCTCTTGTAATGTTTTTAATTTTGTTTTAATTAAATTTACAGTAACGTAGTCCAAATTTTTCACCATCGATCAATTGCTTATAGTTAATAAATTAGAAAAGGCAAAAGCTTACTTGATATTGACTTCAACACACTAAGATTTTAATGAATTTTAAAAAATAATAAATTATAATGAATTTCGTAAATTTAAATAAGTTTTCCCAGAAATTATTAAAATCTCAAAATGATAAAATTCCAAAAGAGTTTATTATGTGTATTTTTTTTAACTTTGAAATTCATCCAAATTATTTTAAATTTTAATTGAAAACACCTAAATTTTAACTAATTTTAATAGGGGACACCTACTAAATTTCAATATGAGACATCTATCTAAAATAAGAAGGGTTTTTAAAATTTATCAAAATCTCAATCGAAGACAATCCTATAAAAGTATCAAAAATGGAACAAGTTGCTTTTATACTTGTTTCACAAAGAACTGTCATTCAAGAAAAAATTCAACACAACCACGATACCGAATCCTCCACTACCATGGCATAAACAACAAATCATAAGTCATCTTACTGCTTACTCTGAAGTCTGGATATAAAACAAGACATATCACAACTTAGTCAACACAAATACTACAATTTTCACCAATATATTACATTAAATATAAAATACAAGACACGTTTGGAGGCTCTTAACCAGGAAAAAAAAATCAAGAATGGAGAAAGCATGGGGCTTGTCGTCTTACTGATTGAGCACTTGGCAGGGCGACGATGCAGCTCGTTTTCATTTCGTGGAAGTCCCCGTCGGTAATCCCAATCACTTGCTGAGATTTCTTTTTTTTTTTCTTTGGCAAAAAAGAAATAGGAGTGAGGTCATATTCGGCCACTTCAATTTTGAAAACCATGATTAAAATAAAAGTATAAATCAATAAATTCCTCACCTACTCAATTGGCCATTCTTTCTACGTAAAATATCCTTCCTCTCACAAATACTTTCGTTGACAAATAGCTCACTTGTTTTATGAGAATTTTTGGTAGATGGTCCCTAAATTGTTCAAAAGGTAGGCAAATGGTCTCTAACATATATATTTGATGCACAACTGGGCCTTTTTATGGAAAAAGACCAACATACCCTTAATTTTAATTAGGGAGAATTGCAGTTGGGTCCCTAACCTTTGCAGAAGGGCTTGGTCTTGACCAATTGCACGCCATTCATATAGGTTGAGGAAATCCATGCATACAAACAAACGTTAGACACCATTTGTACACTAAAAACAAATGTTAAAAACCATTTGTGCGATAGTCTCTCTTTCTTTCTTTTCTTTTTTTGGTCGTATCAATCACTCCAACTCATGTTAGCATGAAAATGTCAAAAAATGATAAGACACTGTGCGCCTATTTGATGTGGAATGTTTAATTTTACAAGTTGTGTAATTAGATTTGAGCATTATAATTGGATAAATATTGTTATCGTGAATTTGCTCTTTTTGACCTGTAGTAAGTTATGGGGTGTTAAAAAGTAAGAAAAAGTTATTGATGTGATGAAAAATATTATTTTATTGAAGAATGTTCAGTTGAAAATGAGTTTTTGAAAAAATTTGTGTCAAACAGTGGCTTAATGATTTTTTTTTTTTAAATGAATATTTTTTGTAACTGAATCCATCATGCAATCAAATTCGAGATCAATGGATGAATGCACATAGAGAACAATTTTAATCGTCGAATTTGTATTCCCGCTGAATTTATTTCCCGTCATTGGAAGCAAACAAACATATCAATCGTCGTTATCTATTAGATTTTGGCACTCATTTTCCCCTCTTACAGTGACTTGTTTATGCAAATTACTCAATTGAAAGTACAGAATCTGCACACAAAAATAAAGAAAAGCTTTTTTTCTCTTCTAACACAAGAAGATTTTCCCTGTATGATACTACCTTGGAGCCATGGTTGGTCGTCGAATTGATCTGATTCCCACGACACAAAGGCTCCCTCTGGAAGGCCTTTACGCCATCAATTTTTTGAACCTGCACGAGAATTCATGTCATGTTATTTCCTAGTGCCACCTGTCCACTTCTCTTCTAATTACGACAAAATAATCTAGAACATGTCTTTGAAATTCATCGGTGACTTGATCCAATTGTTTTGTATGCATCTCTAAATTGATGGTACCTCAACAAAATAATGACCATTGTCATAAAAGAAACTTCTACCAAGATATCATGCTAACTGTGAGGTTGAAGCTTACTTTGATATTAAACCATGAATAACTCATCTCTTTAATGTCGGATTAGACGTTCTTATCATTCCTATGTCTTGACACCAAAGGTACACTAGTCCAATGTTGATTTTTCTGTCAAAATTGTTATCTACAAGTCAATCTCTGTAAATATTTTCAGATATATTCATGTCCATAAAAGGTGTCTCTGAAGTTTCCAAATGCAATACTGATATGGGTAGCAACTGCTAACTCGTATCACATCACACTGTCAATTGAAAAATGACAGTGACACACATAAACGCTGATAAATTTGAACTAAAAGAAGGCATCATCTAGTCTCGGGTCCATAGCTATTGCACAATGCACTAGGCAACTATGTGTAGGATCATGAGAAAAAGGAAGAAAGTAACAGTTACTGCACAACAGAGTACACAATGCTCAAGTTTGAATACCTCTATCAGAATGAAAGAAGCACCAGCTGACTCTTTCTAAATAATCCTTGATAGGTTTAGCAGGGGAAATTAACACGGCTTTCATGTCCGGGCACTTTTCGTTGAAGTTAGAAAACGATGTTCTTGTAGTTCGTTGCATGCTAGAGATGTGTGATCCAATGTTACTCCAGCCATCTGCCCCATTTGTCATGCCAAGTAGACCACTAAACCGAGCAACTTCCAGTGCACCTTTTCTTGTAACCGTAAAAGCTATGAACATTTAAGAGATAAAACGCATAAAGGTCTGCACCAGTAGTATTTCAAACATTCAAATGTGCTAAGTAGGATCAGTTAGCCGACATTAACAATAATCTGAGAACGAAAAGTACCACTGTAAGGGACTGTGAAGAGGTAATTGGCTGGAAGACCAATGCCCACACCAAGCAAAGTGATGCCAACACAAAATCCAGCACCACAGCCAGATCCAACATTACCAATCACCTCATGGCCAAAGCCAGGACCCCATCCAACTCCGCAACCAATGCCTATTCCTACACCCCAAAAGGCCCCGTAAGTTGGATGTGCTGGATTCCACCTTTCATATCTCCTGAACAGACTCTTTATGATCATTTCTACCTGTAATTAACTAAAAAGGGAAGAAATAACGCACACCACAAACAAATAAGGAGTAGCATTTTGTAAGAAACTGACAAAATGCAAGGGAATATACATCAGAGTTTACCACCATTTCACCAGAAAATCTACTTAAAATTTCAATTTTCATAATATAATGCAACATATTAAAGACAAAAATTGGCATAACTAAATTCTGCATCAAATTTTGACGATAGAAAAGTCATTTTCATTTTTTTCATATAAAAATCACCCATAAATCTTAAAAGAACAGAAAAAGAAGAACTCAATTTTCCGCAATCAAAATTCTTCCAGAAATTTGAATTTTTCTAGTCATACACAGCTTTTTGCAAAACAGTGGACAACACGCATCACATGCGTTAACATATCAACATATAAAATAAGCACATGCATGGCATGGATTGAAGCCAATCCTTGTAAGAACCCAAAATTATATAAAGCGATTAAATTTCAGTTTCTCTTCAGATCCCATCAAAACAATGAGCAATTACTAGAATAAAACTACAGAAACATTTCAAACAATCCATTTGTTTGAATGTTTGAAATAGAGAAAAAAAAATTAAATATGTTTGGGTTTGGCCGATACCTGGAATTGAACGGTCGGGACTTAATATCTTAAACCTGAAGTTTGAACACGAGTAAACTTGAAGAGTTAAGTGCAACCGCAAAATTTTTAAATGGATAGAATTTTACAAATGCCAATTTATATGTAATGAAACGGGGCTCCGAGTCAAACTGGAGATCTTTGGGTTACTTGAATTCGAGGTATGAAAGTTGAAATTGCTCTTCCGGGTCCTGGGCCCGGAGAAGTTTGTGCTGATTAGGGTTGGAACCGATAGAAGATAAGGTTACGTAGATATAGATGCAGCGCAGCAACGTCTGTGTGTTGCCATCTGTCATGGTAATTTAATTCACAAAACTAGATCGTGGGTGGAAGATTGGTAGTGGATTTTGATGGGTAATGTGGATAAACATGTGTTTAGGTGTATAAAGGATATGAATTTGTAGTTTAGTGCAACCCAACCCAGGCTTAATATATGGAATCGGTGAATTAGGCGAATCGATTGATGCCCATTTTCATGATTAACATAGTGAATCGCACTTCTAATAAACCATGAATTAAATATAACCTTTTGTCTGGGAGTGATTTTTTAATCAAATTTATAGCAAATTCTATACTGTTATACAGATTATGATAATGATAAGTCAGTAGTCGCAATTATTAACTGAATCGAGTAGAATGATCAATGTGTCCCTTAAAAATTTAATTCAGAAATTTTGAGAAAATGGGCATTTCTTGTAATTTATTTCATGTCAAGTCAATAATTATGGCATAAATGGGACCCACCTACATTTTCAACGATCAAAAATTGGATTAAAATCTTGTAAAATCACTCCTATCATTTTTAAGAATAATGTTATTTATCATTATGATAATGGAATATCGGTGACATGACGTTTGTGTGGAATAATGAGATCGTACAGTTCAATCCTTATGAAAAGGGAGGAAAGAGATGTAAAATATAATGAATTACAACATTACCGATATTCTATCCTTTCCATTTTTAACAACTACATTAATTGAAAATATATATCTAGATAGTGAAGACCTAACAATGCATGAAAGTTATAAAATAGGAACTTAATTTATTGACCATAAAAAGCAACTACCTAACAACCAATTCCATCTAACAAACATAAAACAAATAAGCAAGAAAAAATATTATTTACTTACTATGGCTGATCCTATGTAAATCTATACCAAATATGGATAGTCAAATTGGTATAGATTCTCAACTAGGGGTCTGTGTGGGTATGCTCACCCCACGTGACCACATGCAAATCCGTCTATGCACGTCATATCCTCTAAGGCAATGAACATCCCATCGTCATTGACTATTACTTTCCGAGGCGACGAGGGCATGACCCAAGGCCTCGTCGACGAATATCTTTTGAGGCAATTGAACTTATTGCAAAAGTACCGCTTCTTTGCTTCGAGGGC
>CAIGRO010223616.1:0-10216 GCA_903798355.1 Fraxinus baroniana | reverse complement strand
TTGACTTTTTGCTTACGTGGCTTGCTACGTAGCGCTTCTTTCTAGAGCCTCAAAAATGAGGTGTAACATGTATCATGGTTGTAACAGTCGGCTGTTAAGATTTTTTTAAAAAAAAAATCCCGTTGTCTAGTTGTTGGGCCAATTTTCTGACTATTTTTTTCTATTTAAAAAATATGTTTCGTCATGCAGATATGGTTGTGATCCCAATTTGTTACTTCGGTGGTTTCAAATTGCATGAAAAAAAATTGATGGGTATGGAAATAGACGAGTGATATACGCTACATATTCCAATTTCCATAACATCAAGCACATCATATGCGAAAATGTACCATAATTTATAAAACAAGCTGAAAGTCGATCTATCTCATTACGATACGGAACTAAAAATTTAGCATTCATCCATTCCAATTCTACCTATGAAGCTTGCTTCTAATGTTGAAGTGAATTATATATTTGAATTTAACACAATGCACACGACTCCCCTTTGCGTGACTTTAGTGAGGAAGAATATCGTTGAAGGTGAGCACGAGATTCGGATGGAGGGGATCACAATGTCAATGATTTTTTGGATACATTGGAGATAGCTCGTGAGGATGGTGTGGTTATTCTCGAGACAGTTGTTCTTCATCGTGATCTCGTTGTTACACACGAAATTTTGTCGATAGGTCACGACAATGAGAATGATCATGAATTTACAAATGGGGATTTGATTGCTTTATCACGTCAGAGATATGAGTGGGGTGGGAGTACAAGGAGTGGATCGAGTAGACCATCATCTAATTCTTCGCGTGTGGTTCTCAATGATGAGAATTTGTATGTCGAGCAACTATTTGAAACAAAGAAAGATTTGAAGGAAGTTGCGCACTGAAATACAACTTTGAGTTCAAAGTGAAGAATCAAACAAATTATTGTTGACGATTGTCTGCATCAACAACGGTTGCCATTGGTGTTTACAAGCGACGAAGACAGACACGAATGAATTATTTGTAGTTCGTAAGTATACACGGGAACATACTTGCGAAGTGAGAATTCGTCAAAATGATTACAAGCAAGCCTGATCACGGTTTATTGGTCGACGGATAATGCACAAGTATCAAGACCTATGGATGATCTACAGACCTTCAGACATCATTAACAGCGTCCGTCGAAATGCGATGTGACCTCTAATTTTAGTCGATGGTACAACTCTAAAATCTATATATGAAGGAAAGTTAATTATCGCTACGTATCAAGATGCCAACACCCAAATTTACCCTTTTGCATTAGGCATAGTCGATAGCAAGATGATCATCGATGCGTTGGTTCTTTACAAAGCTGAGGAAAGTAATCAGGGAAGTCGAGGACCTTGCTTTTGTAATTGATCGGGAACCATCTACAATAAATGGTATCGCTGAAGTTTTTCCCTATGCACATCATGGATATTGCATGTACCATATACAAGGCAACTTTAAGACTAAGTATCGAGGCGCAAAGGAATTGTTTCATTGTTCAGGAGAGTGGTTGAAGCTTATAGTGTTGAAGAGTGCAATAAATTCATGGTGGAAATAGGAAGTAATCATTCCAGGCATGAGAGTATGTATTTTTCAGGATGTACAATATGATGACGTCAAACAATGTGGAGTCTCTCAATGTATTATTCAAAAAGGATTAAGAGTTACAGACCTTGCAATGATTGACAACATTCGTAACAAGTTGCAACAGTGGTTTCACGACTGACGTGCTCAATCATAGAGTTCCACAAGAGTGCTAGCCCGGCTCAAGAGGATAAACTCTTCAAGCTCACAAAGGTTGCAAAAAAATTGAAAGTAGAACCACTGGATGAGTTGCGATTCTCCGTGAAATGTGCACGTATTATGGCATACATGGTAGACTTAACTGATAACTCTTGCACTTGTAGTCGATTTCAGTTGGAGAGTTTTTTATGTGAGCATGCGGTCTCGGTGGCTATGTATAGAGGCTTTGTAGCGAGAACTTTATACTCTCTTTATTACATGACTGATTATTGGAGAGCAGTATATGTTAGACTATATTTCCTCTACCGAGTGAAGCCGGGCAGGAAGTTCCCAACCATATTCTCCTACTTAATAGTTTGTTGCCACTCGAAATTGAAACGCGTGATCTCGAACGTTTACGTACGTCTAGAATACCATGTACTGAAGTGTTTTCTCAACCGCATAAGTGCTGCAGGTGCAAAGCAACATGGCATACTCATCAATTTTGTAGAAGTTAGATTTTCCTAAATGAAAATTAGACGGATGTGTAATGGTATCGCTGATACTTGAACCATATTTACATTTTTTTTACAATATTTACAATTATTTTACAAATAAATAAATAATTAAATATACAATATTTAAATTTTTACAGTATTTACAATTATTTCACAAATAAATACATAATATTTACATTTTTTTTTACAAAATCTACAATTATTTCACAAATAAATTTACAATATTTATGAATCACAATTGAATTTTTACGAATCTCACACTAACTTATTCCTTCAATTTTGTATCCAGGATTGGTTGATTCCATCAACCTTATAAGCTATGCTCGAAAATTCGATATAATTTATTGTGAACATTCCACAATCATCCCCACAAATAAATAATAATGTGTTAGTTCTATACTGTTTAGTTAAAAACTATGTTTTCAAATTAAAAAATTATAAGTACTTACAATTTTGGTTGTATCGCACGATGGCTAGTGTGTCCTGCACAATTACTGCCACTCGTCTAGCCATCAAAGGAATGATCACAGCCACATGCTCTAGGTGAAGCTCGAGCTGACCATGTGTCAGACATGAATGACCAGAGTCGTACAAAATAAATAGTGAAATCAGCAAAGACAATCTCCATGGCAAAGTAATGATGATTTGCAATCACTAGAATGTACATATACGTACAACCCTCTAATGACTTTCCCCGACGCTCGGTCATGTCTATATAACCCACTCAAGCATATATTCGGGTACCATGTACTCATTACCCATAAGTTGGAGCGACTAATACTCAAAGGTAATGATACGTAGGAACTCAATACTCAATATGACTCGACTAGGAATGTCGAATGATCTCAGATATCTTTGAGCTCGATCGCACAACAATTCCATAGCCATGTCGATGTGCTACATCAGGAAACGCCAATAAAAAAATTGAGGAAGTTATTTCATTTAATAAACAAAAAATTATGTATACATAATAAATGACAATTATGATATTAAACTTACATCGTCGACAAGCCAAGCTTCCCGAAGTCGTGATGTCATGAAACCACTTATAGGCATCCACGATAGTCCTTTGAGCTATCCTGTGGCTAGTTTTTTAAAAAAGAAACAGAAAACGTGTAAAAAGAAGTATAGACGAGTTAGCATAACGTACTTCACTAAAATCATAAAATATTTGCACAGTTATAATTCTTAGACACTCTGTATTAGTGCTTTCCACTTGGCATGGTATACCTCCAGAAGAGATTAGGGTACTTCCCATCGACGAACATCATCATCTTCACCTCAACAGCGAAGGGAAAAATGATGTACTGTAATGTCAATCTTGACCTCTTGTCGACCACCTACTCCAGCACGCCAACAACATGCATCTTGCCCTCTTTTATGATTGGCGTTCTCTCCTCATTCGCCATCTCCTTCGTCCCGGGGCTCGTCGCTTTCTCCATCCTAGGCACCGCCACTTCTAATGTCATCGTGGCCACCCCATCCGCCCCGAACACCGCCACCTCCTTCGTCATCAAGGCCACCCCCTTCGTCTCGGACACCGTCACCTCTTTCAACTGATTAAGGGGCCACATGAGGACTGGCCTAGAATACCTGCGTATTGATCATCCAGAAACTCTAACACAGCAGTGAAATTGTCAAAACTATTGTTTCATGTACATTTTCCTGTCATTTGTCTCGACTCTACAACCAGATTTTACTCCATCCTGCAAAAATTCAAATATTAAACCTTCAACAAAAGATAATGGAATAAGTATAATCTCAAAAAATTAAGCGAACCGAATAATAGACAAAAATAAAAAAAAATTAAGGAAAATAATAAAAATTAGAAAATTAAGAACTAAAAAGAATTTTAAATTGAAAAATTATTTATCATATGTGTTGACGTTGAAAACTGTATGAACAGAATCTAAGTCAACTTCAGGATTGAACGCGAATTTGATTGAGGGTTAATCGAAGGGTTACAAGGTGATAATACAACAATCTCTTTCTCTAATTATAAGAGATATTTGAAAAATGAGAGAAAGTGTAAGAAATCTGTATATTTCCCTAGAATCTGTGTCCTCTTCCTTGTCCTATAATTCCCTTAGCTTTATATAGGAAACATATGCATGCATACAGTACTCATGTCTTGTCAATCCTGATACCGAGCTAAATAAGACATATGCTAGCGTAACAGGATTGGTAGCTGAGCTCAAACCTGCTAGCTGATCATGGGTTACTGGTACAAGTGGTCCCCAACAATTAATACATTTCTTAGGAAAAGAAGCTAGGATTTTTTATTGGAGGATAATGTTGGCGCTGACATGAGATCTTTACACATGTACATGTTTGATTGGTAGATTATATATTTTGTCAGTGATTCTCAATCATTGTCACTATTCCGCCTTGAAGGACCACACAAGCTTCTTGGGTAAACTATTGGAAATCCGAACTGAACTCACACCCTGAGCTCGCATTGTCATCTATCCATTGAGTATGTAAATCTGAACTGAGCGACCTCGGAGATCGGTGTCAGGTCAGGTCTTACTTGGTGAGGGACTGACCTTTTTGAAATAATTTGGCTCAACTTCCAATTTCGGCAATAATTACCCTTCATAAATGTCAGAGACACACGTCACTTTATGAGTTGTGAGGTAACTTCCTTCTTCTAGAAGCATTAATTTACAGCCATTAATCATTTAATTCATATTCCAACGATTCAGATCTTGTCCTTTAATATTCCTCCACTTTCAAATAACCTTTTCACTTTTCATTTCTTTACTTTAGCAACCCAACCTTCCCAGATTTTTGCTCCACGCGTTTTTGGCTTTTTATTTTCTCCGAGTAAGGTCGTTGTCCAGGTATTCTTTTTCCAATTAGAATACCTCTTCTTTTTACGTATTTATTTTTCTCTTCTTTTACTTATATGAGTTCGGACGAATCTCATGTACAGTCCTGGGGAAATCGACGGGAAAAAGCTGCACCATCTTCGTCCAACCAATCTTTTAGTCCCTTTTCCGCCAGTTCAAACTATCAAGAAGTGTTTTCCCCTATCCCTATCGCTTATTTTTATCCTCCACCCCCTCAAATCCTACATCGAACTCGAGTATGAAGCATAGATGTAAGATGAGAGAGGAAAGGACATAAGGAGAAACTAGTAGTAGGGACCGAACTTGGCAGGCAAATTCTTTTAGGTCGGTAATTACTGCAGACTCTTTAGCAGCGATTAGGGCTGAATATAACATACCCCCTTCTGTGAAGTTGGTAATCTCTTATTCTTCTGACTGAGCTAATACTCCCCCAACAAGATGTGTTGCTCTTAATACCGCCATTCTTCAGGACGATCTGAGGTTTCCTTTCTCCAAAATTATCCTCTCATTTTTCTCTTCCTGGGAATAGTCCTTACCCAGCTGTGCCCAAATGGGTGAAGGACCTTAGTTGCGACCTTAATTTTATGGAAACAACTAGGTCATCCTGAACTAGATGTATCCCAATTCAATTAACTCTTTTAAGAAAGATGAGAAAAATACGGGATTGTGGTATACTAGTGTTGACCTAGGACATGTGGTCCCCTAGTTTTAGATACCCCTTCATCAATTAAGGGATGTATAGAAGAATTTTTCTATGTTTTGGAGGATTGACAATTCCATCCTGACGAGGTGGATAGGGGGGATATAGTTCCTACCCTTTATCATTCTTTTCGTAAGTAACAGCTTGTCATGTCTTCATACTTTAATTATTTGACAGGAGTCTGATTTTCCTTTACTTTTATTTTGTAGTTTCCTGACCTTGACACCTGAGTTCGACCATTCAGAAATGAGCTGATTCTATCCGAGCTCTTTCCAACAAGGAAAGATCTTTTAAGTTCGTGATCTCAAACGACAATTTATTCCAAGCAGGACTACTTCGAGCTCTACCCCCATCTCTTGCATCAAGCGGACCTGCTGCCACAGCCCCTGCTCCTCATAGTGGGCTAACTTAACACCTTCACTGCTTATATTTCTTTTAATCAGACTTTAATACTTCTTTTCCTTTATATTTAGGCCAACAACCAGATATGCTAAATCTTCGTGCTGCTAGAGCAGCTAAAGCTGCTAAGCGAAAAAAGAAAGGAGGTCGCTGCTAAAGAACAGGACCGACATGAGGTGACAGAGTCTGAGCCTGAGGCTGAGCTGCCCTTACAAAGACGGCGCTCAGCGAAGCTGCTTACTACGCATCTGTCTGCTGTACCTCCAAGCTCGCCAATTCTTTCGGCCATTCCCATCATTACTGTAGCCTCTTCATCTAAATCTCAAGAAAAATGCCCCAACCTTCAAAGACCAGATATTGAGAGCTTGGTAGGGCGCCGACCTGAGATTTTTCTGGACATCCTTCAAGCTCCTTCCCCAGCAAGGGGGTCAGTCACTACTTTTCCCTCACCTCTCAGAGATTCGTCATTCTTATGATAAGGAGTTGGAATGACAAAGATAAGAACTTCCTATCAGAGATGCTCGTGGGAAAAAGTGTCGTATCAGCCCAACTTCACTGTCACCAAGCTATTCTTCAATTGACTTCAGTGGCTGATAAGGTAATATTTTGAGAAGCTTTTTAATAAGAGTTTTCTTTATCTTACTAAGTGTTTTAACTTTGGATTTTACACTTCTCAGGTCAGGCTGAGCTCAATTCCGTACTTGAGTTCAAGGAACGAGCTAACAAACTTTTCGTTGAAGTTGAAGCGGAAAAGGCGGCCTTCACTGAAGAGAGAAGGAGCTATGATGATCACCTCAACAAGATGGGGGAAAAGCTTAATGCCAACCTTACCACGAAACATAAATTAATGGATGATAACAAAGCTCTGCAAATTTGGGGTGAAAAGGCAAATGCCCAAGCAGAGAACGAGAAGAGACGGGCTGATGAAGCGGTAGCTCAGGTAGTGGCTATTAAGAAGGAGGCCAAGCTTAGGGTCTCTAAGGCTGTGGAAGAGTGGAAAGCTTCTCTTGCTTTTGATGCCATAGCTCAGGAAGCATATGTCCTGGCTATAGGTGAAATTATCAAGTTTATAAATCAAAAGCAGCTGAATCGGGATACAAAATTCTTGGAAGAAGCTCAAAAGGAGCAGGAGAAAGAGGTGGAGGAGTTGTTGAAGACGGTTGAGGCCCAAAAGCTCTAGAGGAAAATGTCACTTCCCCATATCCTTCTACTTATTAGTTTTTCATATGTACTTTTGTTAATTTTTTTTCAGAACTTTTGTAATATCTTTGCTTTATGAATGAAATTTTTGAACTCTGCCATTTTCTTTTAAACCTGGCTAGTTTCAACAATCATTCAAAAGATAGTCTTTGATATTCTTTACGAACTAACTTGCTTGACCCAACCATTTTTATGGTGTTAAGTGTTTCAATGGCATGTACTAGCTGAAGTCAGCAATTACACTAAGTGTTGCAGCACTTACAACCTTAGTTCGGCCTGTTTCGTAAGCAGGGGTTTGTCAATTCCTTGTAGGAATAGCACTAAGTGCTGCAACACTTACAACCTTAATTCGGCCTGCATCATGAACATTGACCCTTGTAGGAATGGCACTAAGTATTACAGCACTTACAATCTTAGTTCGGCCTGTTTCATGAACAGAGCTTTGTCAATTCCTTATAGGAATGACACTAAGTGTTGCAGCACTTACAACCTTAGTTCGGCCTGCTTCATGAGCCGGGCTTTGTCAATTCCTTGCTTACACAACACCATCTGTAAAACGTACATTATTATTCATAAACAACAACATATTACAACCTCCTACTGGTAATATTTCTTAAGGTGCTCTACGTTCTAGGGATGTCTTCATTCCATGTCTTCTAATTTATAGGCCCCCTTAAGTAGTACTTTGCTTACTTTATATGGCCCTTCCCAGTTAGGTCCCAAAGACCCAGTGTTCAACTCTCTTGTAGCCAAAAAGACATTTCTTAAGATAAGGTCGTCGACCTCGAACTCATGTTTTTTCACTTTTTGATTGTAGTACCTTGCATTACGTTGCTTGTAAACCGCGTTTCTGATTTTAGCAGTATTTCTTTTTTCTTCTATCCAATACAATTTCTCTTGCAATGCTTGCTCATTTTTATCTTCATGATATGTCAAAGTTTTGACTGGAGGGATCTCAATTTCAAAGGGAATAACAGCTTCCACTCCAAAAGCTAGAGAAAATGGGGTTTCTCCGGTGCTATTTATAGTAGTGGTGCGATAAGACCATAGCACACTGGGAAGTTCCTCTGCCCATCCTCCCTTCTTAAGAGTATCAAGTTTTGCTTTCAGCATATGCTTGATAATCTTATTGATAGCTTCAACTTGGCCATTGGTCTGGGGGTGATTTGGTGTAGAAAAGTATTTTTGTATTCCCAGCTCCTCATAGAAGTTTGCAAAGCGATGTTGTCAAACTGTTTCCCATTATTTGTCACGATGGAATGAGGTATTCCAAATCTGCATATGATTGATTTTCATATGAATTCAGTAGTCTTATGTTATGTTATTTTGGCTAAAAGTTCGGCTTCAACCCATTTGGTGAAATAATCAACTGCCACAATTGCAAACTTCGTGCCTCCTTTTCCTACGAGCATGGGACCGATTAGATCGACCTCCCATTTTGAAAAAGACCATGGTGCCATGACATAGTTCAGCTCTCCAGGTGGGAGGTTGACATTTGGGGCGAATCGCTGGCACTTGTCGCACTTTCTGGAAAATTCCAACGCATCCATTTTCATAGTTGGCCAAAAATACCCTTGACATATGATTTTATGTACCAATGCCGTCCTCCAGCATGGCTCCTACATATGCCTCCATGCACTTCTTCCATGGCTCATATTGCTTCTTCTTCATTCAAGCATCTGAGTAAAGGTATAGAATATCCCCATTTATAAAGAACTTCGTTGATTAAAGTATACCTTGCTGACCTTGTTCGTAATTTTCTTGCTAGGATGGGATCCTCAAGGTATGTGCCTATTTGTAGATACGAGACGACCTCATCCATCCATGTTTATTTGAGGTCGGTCATCATATGAACATTTTTAGATTCTTCAATGGCAGGGTAATGGATTCTTCCTATTGGTATGCTATCAAACCTCTCGATTCCTTCACTTGTTGCCAACCGAGCTATCAGCATGCCCATTTTGAGTTCGTAGAATTCGTTCAACTTGGATGCTTCCAAACTTCTATAACTCCTTTTTGACGAGTTGAAGATATTTGTTCATTCTTTCTTCCTTAGCTTTGTATGCTTTATTAACCTGATTTGCTACTAGCTACGAGTCACAGTATGCAATCACATAGTTAATTTTCATTTCGCTCGCCATCTTTAGACCAGCTATAAGGGCCTCATATTCAGCCTCGTTATTAGAGGCGTTGAAATCAAACGGCAGTGCTTCGCAAAACAATTGATGATTCTGACTTACCAACACAATTCTATCTCCCGCTCATTTGTCTATGGAAGACCCATCAATGAAAAGTTTCCAAGGCAAGCGATTAGATGACTCTTCTATTGGATTCGAGCTGAACTCAGCAATGAACTCAGTAAGTGCTTGGGCTTTTATAGAGGGACGTGGCTTGTACTTTATGTCAAATTGGCCGAGCTCAACTGACCATTTTACCAGCCTCCCTGAAGTGTCAGGCTTCTATAGTACTTGCCTCAGTGGATGATTGGTTAATATCTCAATGAGAAGTTCCAAGAAATATGGCCTTAATTTCCGAGCCGCTAATATTACCTCGTAAGCTAATTTTTCCAGCGAAGAGTTACGGACCTCGACGTCATGCAAAGCCTTGCTAATATAATAAACAGGGTCCTGTACTCCGTTTTCCTTCCGGTTAGTACCACACTAACAGCATGTTCTGAAACTGCCAGGAAGAGCATCAACATTTCTCCTATCTTTGGTTTAGAGCATAGGTGGTTGTGCCAAGTGTGACTTCAGCTGGTCAAAGGCGAGCTGACACTCTGATGCCATTCAAACTTTCTTCCACCTCTTAATGTGTCAAAGAAGGGTTTGCACTTAT
>CAIGRO010223601.1:0-10141 GCA_903798355.1 Fraxinus baroniana | reverse complement strand
CTTCGCCTCTTCATTACAGCAGCACTACGGTGGCGTCGGCCTGATGGAGTGGGTGGATCTCCTTCTCTTCATTTTAGCAACTCGCCTGAGTGGGTGGATCTGCTTTGCCTCTTCATTACAGCAGCACCGCCTCTTCATTATAATAGCACCGGCACCAGCGATTATTGATGTGGGTGGTGGTCTTCGACGGTGGGCGATTTACAGAGAGAGAGAGATTGTGGGAAAAATTAGGGTTATGGTTTATTTATGTCACCTGAATTTTGAATAATAAAACTTGGTCCTTGATTTCTGAATTGCAATCTTCAAACCCCTGATTTTTTATAATTTCCCTTAAAAAAATATATTAGGCCCAATTACTCAATCCAATGGATTGAAGATGTAAAGACTATTTGGCTTGCTGGTTTTATTCACTTCACAAATCACACACATAAAGCCACATATACACTCGGCACTTCAAACCCAAAATCAAACAAGAGTAAAGTCACTTTACCCAAAAATGTTTGATACATCGGGTGATCGACCCTCACATTGTGCGTGGGGCCCGCGTGAATAAAATAATGCCCGACCCCCGGAGATGTGTGTGTGTTTGGTCATCCAAGGTGTCAACGTAAGTGTTCGTGCAGCACGGTTCAATCAAATAATTCCATCCAATTCCAATTTCCAAACCTTAATCTCCGTTGCCAACACTCACGTTGAGCCACCATCGAGTTGTCGACACTGAGCCACCAACCACTGCAGCACTACACCACCACTGCATCAACGGTAACTGATTCCATTCGTGATGGCATGACATGAGCAGTGAGCCTCCTGCCTCTATTCATTTTTATTTTTATTTTTTGTTTTTGTCCTTCTAGTTCATTTATTGATTTTTTATTTATGAAATTATGAGTTATCAGTAAAATTAATCAGTTATGATTTATGACTTATCAATTTAGGATTTTATGTTTTATGAGTATTTACTCTGTGTCTATGATTTGTAAGTTGTAAGCCTGATGTTATTATTTATGACAATTGGGGACTTTGTAAATTTGAGAATATGCGACATCATATATGTAGAGACTGAAATCTGTGAAAATTGGTGGTTTTGAAAATGGGAACTTGATGATAGTCAATATGTGATTTATGTTTTAGTGCATCTATATATTTATAAAAAAAATTAAATTAAATATTATTTAATTAAATAGTAATAAACGATCTCGTTAATGCGTCGGTTGACGGTCACCGAGCGCCCTAGCTGGCTCCAATCCCTAGATCCACCACTATTTCTTGTAATAAAGCTGCAATTGAACCAGTACGTTTGGCCAAACTTAAAAGTAAAGCTTTCATTTTAAAGAACCATTTACCATGCTTTTAAAAAGCCAAAAAGCTGCTTCTTTAAACCATTTATATAATTTTTTGATAGTGTTTTATCTTGTTAAAACTATTCAATGTAGTTTAATTTCTCAAGAAACTTTTCACACAAAAAAGAAAAAAAAAAAACAGTTACCCTAAAGAGGCCAAAAATAAAATGTTCAGATAATCAATTTACTTGTCTGCATGATCCACTTGTGGCAGCTGCTTTATATTTGCAACAATTTACTGAAATAGAGATCATCGAGTCCTTTCTGTTCTATTGGACAATAAATGCAACTTTGTTACTACAGAAATAATATTTTTCTATTACAGTTCAGCCAAAAAAATGCACTAAAAATCACAACAAAGAGAGAGAAACGAGGTCGAGAAAGAATACACTGTAAAATAATGTAAACAACGTTCAATGTTCCAGAACAGCGCTTCAGCTTTATTTAGCAACATTACTTAATTTCTTGGACGTGACAGCTGCCCGAAGAGTTCACTGAGATGTTGGCACTAACAGGAGTGCTACAGTCCAGAGATTGTTTACTTGTGTATGGCGATGCATCAGTTACCCTAAAACGACAATTCTTAGCTCGAAATAAAAGTTGATAACAAGCATTCATAAAACTCGGTAACATACATCATTAATATGCAAATCTATCGGTGTCAACTAATTTATAATGATCATAATACTGTCTACCATATCTATACCTCCCTGGATATGAAAAATTAATCCATATGTGCATGTTTGGTATGCAATACTAGATGAGAGTAAACAGTAAAATAACATCTTGAGCAAAATAACTTTTTTTCTTGTAGGGATTAGCCTGACAAGCTTCCTTATGCTTTAGGGGGATAGAGGACTTCAACTCAGACCCCCTACTGGGGCACAAGTTTTGTTGGGGAAAAAAAAAATTAAATGGATTCAAGTGGAACTTTTTGGAACATATCAATAAATTAGACCCATAGTACAAGCTGTTTTATGACACAAATGAATTTGAACACTCAAAAAACCCGTTGGACTGGTGGATTCAAACCTCTTACAACCAACACAGTCCTCGATTCTTGGGGCAGAAGCAATTTGAACGAGACTTTAGTTTATTTTCTCTACTTTAATATTGCATAGTACTATACTATCCTCCCTACCAAGCACGCCATAAAGGTGACAATAGCTAACAGTGTCACATTTCCCACAGCACACATTGAGCAACTGCAAAAAATATTTGACTGTATGGACATTTTCACAGCATATTTCTTACAAACAGTTTATACATTCTAAAAGCAAATGAAACCACATTTATTGATAGGAAGAGTTGTTGTGCATTTGTATCTAATGCAAGCGTGGTTAATATGTTTGGTAAGTTAGACTGGATATGACTTGACAGCATTAAAAGAATACTTCTACATGAAAAACTCAAACCAACTCAATTCAACTTCAACCTAAATGCATTCTCATTTTTCATTTATGATGCCAAAAGTTCTACTAAAAACAGAATATAAATTGGAAACTTACACAATATAAAGCAATAACTAATTACCTTTCTTTACGCTTCTCCAGAAACCGAGCCAAAGACTTCCTCCGAGCCTGAGGCACAGCACCTGCAAAAACGATATGACTCTATTATGCTTACACCATGCAATGGAAATTCACATAATGAAAGCTAAAATCTAATCGAGCTGCATCCAAGACACTGAAGAAATTATATTAAAAAGGCACAAGACTTTACCTGATGAAAGGAACGTTGCAGGAACAGATCCAATCAAATTGACTACTTTCATGGGCTCCACTTTATTCGGAATTGGACTAACTCTTGGTTTTATAGCCGTCGGAATGTTGCTACCCACCCCTCCAGCAGACTGAGAGACATTAATAGACGTTACAGACATGGGGCTTGAACAGTGCAATGTTGCGCCATAAGGTTTATTTACACCGAACCCATCAACGATAGGAGACGGGATCACGGGTGCTTGAATTGAAGCGGTAGGGACTGTTGTTCGAGAAGTCATGTGGGACCCAGTTCCAGCCAATAACATAATTGCCTGAGCCTGTAGCCGTGGATGAAAAATATTAAGGAAAACAAAATCAATCAAGTACTAAAACTGCCCTGGAATTTATGAAGATCTTCAAATATACCTTTTCTGGAGGAACATTGTCATAAACACACACAGAACCAGCATAGAAGATGGTCAACTGAGCAGGAACACCTGAAGTCTTCGAAGCACTTCTACAGAACATATTATATTGTTTCAGCCTTGTAATTATACTTTTTTAGTAAGGTTGAACTTCCAATTCGTACTGTACAGGCAGCATGAAAGGATGTGACACAGAGGCATTTATTTCCAAAAAAGGTATGAAATAAAAATGCCGGACACACCTCATTAAAATACGTGACCTGTGGGATGCCCATCCTAGGAGAAAGTATTCTACTTCAGAAAATTAATCTTTACTTCTGATGCGCGTCAGTGCGTCACACCTCCAATTATGCAATCTCCATCCTAGGCGAAACTCTCTAATTCATGCTTGTTTGATAAAACTTCACTAAAATTTTATTTACTTTTCAATTGATCAAACTTCAATTTTAATCACATATCTCATTGAATTCACAACTTTTATCAGTTTTTCATAAGCATACTTTATCTAACTTTTTATCAAAAGCAATGTCAAACTACCCCTTCATGATAACTATCTTTGAAAGTTTATAATTATAGTGTCATTTGACGTACCTCAATCCAGTGGCATCCATAATAGAGCTACTAGGAGGAACAGCTGGGAGGGGATATGTCACTGGAACAGCCAGAGGTTGCGGGGTTGCTGAACGAGTCAGATACTGTCCAGCTAGCGAAACTGTTTGATTTGTTTGAATGGTAACTGGCGGTACTCTAACATCTTGAAGGCCATGTGTTTCAAAGTTCTGAGCAGGATAGGTTGTCACCTTATAGTGAAGTCCCCCGTGATTTCCAGGGAAAATGGTTTTCTGAATATTAAAAGGGTAAAACCAATACAAATGTGCAAGATATACAGAAAAATACTCCGACTAAATCACATACTTATCTGGGAGGAAATTAAATTAGGATTTTCGTTGGGTAATGTTTTCTTAGACATGGATATAAAAGAATTACTACATCAAGTTTAGGAATCAAAAGTTATGAATGATTCGGAAGGATATAGCAAATCACCTGCGTGACACCTGAGAATGGTTTCTGATCAGAGTTGAACGCTTCTGTAGCAGTCGTTATGGTCACCAGTCCAGTTGATGCAAGGGAATCAAAACCATTCTTAGGCTTTTTTACTTGAGCACCCTGAAAAGATAACAACTGAGGAACAGCAGAAACCTTGTTTGAAAATGACCACTGCATTGCTGAACTTCTCACTGGACCTACAGAATCAAAATAGAACACAAACCTATACCAATTTAGTCAAATGTATCACTGGAATTTCCAGAAATAACTCCCATCTAACGAAACAAGCAATACACTTTCATTTATTGGCAATTACCTAATCAATTACAGCAACTAAGCAGTAATTTGGTAAATTGTAGGTTCGAAAACTACACAAAAACGATGACAGTAAGGAACCTTCTAAGGTTATTCACATATGAACATTTTCCAAGAGAGCAAGCTAAAAACTAACTTAAAAGGTACTTCTAAGTAAAAAAAAAAAAATTCAAAAACTTGATTGCACAAGTTAATTTTTAGTACTTATAAATAAGAAAAGTTACTTTATTTTGGCAATAAGTTAAATGTTACTTTCAAAATAAGTAACTTACTTAGTTACCTACACGGATATAAGCCCTTGTTTGACAATTATTATTTAAAAACTCTTTTTTATTATATACTCATTTTCAATCACACGTTCACATGATAAATATTCTACACGTAAACTCAAAAATTTTTCTTCCTTTTTAACATTGTTTTGACCAAATAATGGCCATTAAGCAGGGGCTAGGTAAAGTTTAGTAACTCGAGGTGCTTCAGGTGCAGCTGTAAAAGGTGTGAACGTATTGAACAACCTAATTTAAAAAAAAATTGATTGCTCTGCACTCATGTGCATTTAATAAGTGATTATTATACTCATCAAATGCAGAACAAGCAAAGAATATGTAAAATCATCTGGTCAAAGCAAATTTAATAATGCCACCATCCCATTTAGAATATAAAAAGCACTTAATTTATCACATAACTTATTCTTCTTTTTGGGTGGTACTATAATAAATTATTATACATGTCTGTGACATCTTTGAGAGCACAACTCCTTTAAAGTTAAAATATTAATTTAACAAATAAAATAGTGAAAAGGCTGATGAGGTGCATGATGGCAATGCACACTTTAAATAACACAAGAAACATGAAAATGAATATAAAATTCTGAAGGATTATGCAAATATTGAAAATTTCCCACTGCAACGCATAAAAAATATTTTTTTAGTATCCATTTGAATCGTTCTTACATAACGTGAAAAATACACCTCATGTATCAATCCACTCAACGAATAAACTATTGCTGTAAAGTTAAAAGAGAATAAGAAAAAAAAAATTAGTACACTGTACATGTTGTTATTCGACAGCTGCAAATAAAAGTAAAATAAATAGCAAAATTACAAACTGGACATCTCAACTCAATATACATAAATAATTTTGAGTAGGGTTCTTTAAGATTCCAAGAAATAAAATGAAAGTAATCTTGAAATCACATGCTTTGTTTTTGTTCTTTGTGTTAAAGACAAGCTTTCAGACTAGACCACAGCTTGTTGTAGAAGAGAAGCACATGAACCTACATCAGTCATATTTTCTCACAGATTCAGAAAAATACCTAAACCAGTACAAATACAGATTTTTTTTTTTTTTTTNTTTTTTTTTGAGCCCAGTTTGATACACGTTCTTTCAAAATACATTATTTCAAAACTTATTTTCATCACACATTCTTTAATAAAATAATATTTTTCATCACATCAATAATTTTTCCTTACTTTTTAACCGCGTATTTCTAATCATATCACTATTTAAAATACATTTTTTCCTTGATAATATCCATCAAAAAGTCAAAATCTCAGGGCCTAAATATGGTAGGTTGAACACAAAGTTTAATTATGCTCAGATGGCCAGCTACCATCTAGTAGCAAGGTGATTAATATGAAATTTAAGTTTCGAAATTTACGAAAGTCTATATTGGGTTGTTTATTTTGTTAAAGCTACTTCATTTTTGTAAACCTATCAAGTTTTTTTCCATTTCAAGATTATTTATCTAAAAATAAATCACAAATAAACACGAAATACGTAAATAAAACTATTGCTTTTATAATTTGACACTTCAATTTCTCCCTTATAAGTTATATGGATATTATTCTCAGAACAAATCATTATATTTCTAAATATGATAAATTCAAGAAAAAAGAGAGAAAGAGAGAATAATATTGAAGTACCTGAATCCACGGTTTCATCAGGAGTCTCCTGTTTTACAGTCAATCCCATGAAGTCTCTCTCCATTTTCAACTCAATTCTTCACCTCAGAATGAATTCGGGAAAATTCCCTTTTACCAGATGGAAATTAAAGGAGGAAAAAAGGTATCCGTTCTAGAGTTTGAATGGATAGAAAAACTAATAGCTGCCTGGAGGGTTTGGCTATGGCTGTAGAGAGAGAATGGAGAATTGAAGAGAGAGAGAGAGAGAGAGGTGGTGGTGGGGGGGGGGGGGGTGTTATGGGATCGAATAATGCTATATGTACACCATTCCTTATCCATTGGTTGACATTTCCTTTTGCGTGGAGAAAATTTGTGCTGGGGGGGGGGGGGGGGGTTGTTGTTCGTATGTGTAAGTATGATGGAGAGTTCGTGACACGACACATTCTCAAGATAACGAGATTCATACATTTCTCATGGCCAAATCGTTCACCGGCTACAACAGGTTATCGACCATCGAAAAATTTAGAGGGAAGATTTCTTATCTTTTGATTTTTCTTTAAAAAATAATTAAATTTATTTTAAATTAAGCCCTTGTTTGGGTCACATTCTTTTTTTCATTATCATTCTTCTACTCATTTTCAAAAACACATTCTTCAATAAAATAATATTTTCTATCACATCAATAACTTTTTCTTCTTTTTCAACCACATATTCCTCATCACATTAACAAAAAAATGCATTCCTTTGAAAATAATGTGCACCAAACAGGGGGTAAGGGTGTGTTTGACCCACAATATTTTGGAAGAATTTTGGAATAGTAGATTGATGAAGAATTTTAGACTTGAATTTTTTTTTTAGTTGTTTGAGCCACATTTTTTAAGAATATATTCTGGAATAGTAGATTGATGGAGAATGTAAGGTTAAAAAAGAAGGAAAAATTATTGATGTGATGGAAAATATTATTTCATTAAAAAATGTATGGTTAAAAATGAGTAGAAGAATGAAAATAAAAATTTTAATTTGTACCAAACGGGGGCTTATAATTTTTTTTTAAAAAAAAAAAAATCATTTATCTCAAAATCACTTCTCAACAAATCAAATTCAAACAATGGCTTGATAATTATTACACGTGAGGTCTCCAATCTTGGCGTGATGTATGATTCGGACATCTAACTTATTTCCATTGATTTTAAAATCTTTATTCTTAGTTCTTGTTTGGGAGAGCTAAAAAATTGATTTGACAAAAAGGAGTGGTAGATCCCACGAAGTAAGTGGTAAAATACTGATAATAATTTTGTCATATGCGACGTTTGATTAAAATTGAGAGGAAATTGCAAAAAATGTCCACTTTTAGATAGTCATTTGCAAAAATGTTTAAAATTTCTTTAATGTCCATTTTACTATAATATAGACCAAAATGTCATCATTAACAATTTTAAATTCTACAATGAAGACAAAATTATTTATATAATTAAAAATTATATTGACCGATAATAACTTGATACATAACATATACTGCTTATTTTAAAAAATATCATGTCAACCATGCATTAAATGCTCACTTCTCCCTATAAGTGGGTAAATAAAATATTTATGAAATGTCGAGAAGTACATTTAAAATGTCAAGAACATTATGAAATGTAGAGAACTTTTATATTCATAATGAAATCTCTTTCTAAACAAATGAAGTGTCAAATGTCAAGATAAATATGTTCCAAATATTCGATGACAAATTTTAAAATGTCGAGAACGTCATGAAATGTTAAAAATAACAATTATTAAACACAACTTAACAACAAAAAAAGATTTCAAAGAAAAAATAGATTCTACCGAAAATTGTGGAAAATCTAATCAACTGTAAATTTGGATGAGATTAAATTTTTCGGAATGAAATTATATGATTTTTTTATGAATTGGAAGCATATATTTATTTTTTAGTACTAATGACTTTTCTACTTCATTTTCTTCATTTTTTTTCCCCAAAATTCTTGGTCAATACCTTGCCCCTGTTTGAGCCAACTTTTTTTGAAAATGAAAATGAAAAATATAGTCGTTATTGGTGTCCACACAAAAGATAGAAAATTTAAATTTAAATGTTAATGTAATAGATAATGATCATATTTTCATTTTAAGGAGAAAAAATATAGTTTAAACAAGACCGTAATAGAAGATAAAAGCAAATGAATCAACTAGGTATTAGTTAGCATTAATGTAGCTTCTCATGGACACTACTTGTTTTTATCATAATTTGTGATAAATTGAAAAAAAAAATGTTTTGTTTTTCATTGAGGATATAATAGACAATTTGGTATCAAATTTGACCATTTTTACAAGAGTTATCAAAATTATACACTTTTCAATTAACAAGCATGAAAGTGGCCATTTTTGTGAATTCCCCTTAAAATTAATCGTTGACTATGACGTCAACTTTTAAACAACTCTTTAAACTTCACGTACAAGCACTTAATCTTATTATATTGTAGACCATACTTCGATGAAAATTGTCAACATGATCTTCAAGTTGTCATCTCATACACATAAATTAAAATAGAGGAATGAATCAATTGGAAATGGAATGGATGACTACCTACTAATTATTACTATATGATGTATGATGCTAATAAAAATTGGTAAATCCCTTGAAATTTATGGTGAAAAATGGACAAAATGTACAACTCAAATAAAATGCATGATTAAAAATGAGCTTACTAGATTTGATCAACTTCTTAGGAACAAAAGAAAAAAAAAAAAAAGTGGTGGTCGAAAAAATTTATTCAAAATATTTCATATTGGAGTTAATTTTGTCACAGACAAAAATGAAAAGGACTAAAACAGAGATGTTAGAGTTGTTGGGGGGGGGGGTGGAGGATTTTTCTCATCAAATTTGAGTTCCTAATGGAAACGTGTTACTTGCTCGTCCGGTGAAATGTGGTCATCTACCACGTGCGCCTTAGACGTTTCGAAATCTGCGGTATTCGCTGACACGCAGCAGAAGCTCTAATTTTCCGGTACAAGTTTTCATTCAAATATTTGGTCATTTCACGAGACCCAACGCTATTGTTTATATTTTTTTTTTATCCCTAATTTTTTGTTAAAATACATTTTTTCTCTATCTTCTTTTTAATTATACATTTTTCGATAAAATAATATTACACGCAAAAATAATTTCTTATTTTTTAATCCCACATTTTCACCAATCTACTATTACAAAATGCATTGTATGCAAATAATGGGGATCAAAGAAGCCCTAAATCTATAATTTTCGAAATAGAAGTTAAATAGATATTTAGGCCCTATTTGAGCCACATTATTTTTTTCATTCTCATTCTTCTGCTCATTTTCAACCACACATTCTTCAATAAAATAAGATTTTCCATCACATCAATAATTTTTCCTTCTTTTTCAAC
>CAIGRO010223581.1:0-10959 GCA_903798355.1 Fraxinus baroniana | reverse complement strand
CCTCCTTCTTCACTGACAGATGTTGGTTTCGGTGTAGTAGTTGGATGCGATGGTTGGGTCGCAACGCTGCAGTGGTGGCAGTTGGGTCACAACTTTTGGCTGGGGCGGTGGGGGTAATAGCAAATCGATTTTGGCTGTGATTGGGTCGCAATCTTGGCTGTGGTTGGGTCACGATTCTGGTGGCGATTTTCGGTGGTTAGGTCGCTATTTTAGCTGGGCGTTGGTGGTCTTTCTGGTCTCGAATTTGGCGGTGGTTGGGTCTCCATTCTGGTGGCGATTTTGTGGTTGGGTCGCCATTTTGGCTAGGCGCTGATGGTTTTTTTGGTCGCGAATCGGCAGTGGTTGGGTCGCGATTCTAGTGGCAATTTTGCAGTGGTTGGGTCACCATTTTGGCTAGGCAGTGGTGGTCGTCTCTGGTCAAGATTTCCGGTGGTTGGATCGCCATTTAGCTATGGCGATGGGGGTTTCTGGTGGCGATTTTAGTGGTGGTGGTGCAGTGGTGGTTGGGTCGCTGTGGTGCCGCGATGGGTTCTGGTGGTGCAATGGTGGTTGCGGTGGTGCAGTGGTGGTCGGGTGCGGTGATGGTGGCGGTGGCGGTGGTTGAAAACAACGAAAACGCGTTTTGAAAATTTTTGTCAAGTTATAANTGCGGTGGTGCAGTGGTGGTCGGGTGCGGTGATGGTGGCGGTGGCGGTGGTTGAAAACAACGAAAACGCGTTTTGAAAATTTTTGTCAAGTTATAACTGAAAATACCCAAACGACAATTTTGTCGTTTTGGGTTTTCTTTGTAAATTTTCAACCCATTTTCAGAAACGCGTTTTCACTGTTTTGAAAAATCGAAAACAGAAAACGGGTTGAAAATGACCAAGAGAACAGACCCTTAATTGCTGAAATGGTTTTGAATCTTGATCTAAGATTATGTAGAATAGTCCCCAATTGGCAAGGTCGCAATTTGGTGACACACATTGTCATCTAGGAATGTAAATCTAGATTAATGCGTCCATATATTGCCTTAATTTAGCTTTGTCCATTTACTGTTTGGTGTGAGAGAAGGCGAAAAGCTGGTTGAACTTTGGCTCTCGTTGTATACAAATTTTGTTCAATATTTTTGGCTCTGTTAATTCCTCGTATTTATACTAGGGCTCTTCTTTGCTCACTATTTATATCGATAATATTCATTCTACAAGTTTCATTCAATTGTTTTCGTCATTATTGATATTTATAGCATTAGGTGATTATCTTTAAGATAGTTGATAACTTGTGTGCTTTCCTCTTTTGCATCTAAGTTTAAAAAAAATTGTTTTCCTTCGAATAAACTTCCTCAAAATATGCAAAAGATGTGAGAATTTAATTGATAAACTAGCTCTCCGTTTGGCCCCCATTATCCCAAAAAAATTATTTTTCTCTTATTTCAACCACACAATCTTCCATAACAAAATATTACAAGTAAATCGAAAAAAATTTCAGCCACACATTCTCTAAAAAAATATTATTCTAAAAATTATAATTTCAAATAATTGAGGCCAAACAAGGGCTAGACAGAATCCGCTTCTGAATATCAAAATGCTATAAAAATGGAAAGTTGACGACTCGAATGTCGAACAAACATTAAACGAGATGCAAATTCTCATCTAAGAATAGAACGGGGCACTGGATGCAAATTTCCTTAAATTACAAAGTACACGACAGGTGTGGCCATTTAGGGATAATACCTATCGGTTCTGCACTTTCATGATTTCATCGATACATTACAATGCACGGTGACTCGAGTCTCAAAGGGACCCCAACAACAATTTCCCTCTCTCCAAATAAACAATAAGAATATATCAATTGAGTCAATGAGAACTACAGATAAATCAATGAGAAAAATCTATCAAAGAAATGGACCATTGTTGCAAGTCAAGTTTCCTCAACAGCTCCAGCCACCTTAAAATACAAACCTGGCACACGAAGGAGAAAGCAAAAGCAACCAAACAAGTTGATTTAGTCATCCTAGTAGACTAATTAGCAATGGATTTTGTACAGCCAAGGTTAGATCAAGCACATTTCTCCAAAGAAAATGTAAAATCCCTCACAAAAACGGGAAGTTCCAAAATAACAAGATGAAAATCCCTTAAAACTAATATATATCACGTGTCCATTATTTTGAACTTGGCATAGTTAAGTGTTGTTTATGTTTTCCATTATATCTAGTTGTGTATATATTTTAGAACAGATAAGTCGGAATCTCGTTTGACCTGCAAAATTTTCTTTAGTTCAGCTTTGTTAACAGGCACTCGGCACCAAACAAATAAAGAAAAAGTGTAAAGTTACTATACCTGTAATACTAGCCCAGCTAATATATCTCATCGTCAGGGATGTCTGGAGTCAAAAACTTTTTAGGGTCCTTGCTGATCTCCTCGTAATTGAATGTAGAGGCCTTGACCTTTTCAGGAACAGGCACAAGTGGTATAATGCTATCTCCATCAATAATTCCATCAATTATGCCATATTCAACAGCCTCAATAGGGGACATGTAACGATCTCTATCAATATCTTTTTCAACTTGTTCAAGTGACCGACCGGTGAACTCAGATATAAGTTTTGTGACATTCTTCTTATTGTGCATAACTTCCCGAGCTTGAATTTCCACATCTATTGCTTGGCCACTAGCACCCCCCAGTGGTTGATGTATCATGACTCGTGTATTGGGCATTGCAAAGCGCTTGCCCTTTGTGCCACCACCAAGAATTATAGAAGCAGTTGATGCTGAAATGCCCAGTGCAACTGTGGAGACATCAGCCCTTACAAGCCGTACTACATCATAGATGGCCATTGTAGCACTGGTGAAAGATAGAAACAATACATAAGAATTGAGAATCTAGAGAAGCATGCAACTGTGCACACTAATTCAAAATCAGTAAACTAGAAGAATGAAATTCAGTAAGGGTACAACATAAAAATGCAGATGTAAACAAATCATATTAAACCAAGGCTCAGTTTGGCACATTTCACCCCGTGTCAGATTAAAAATGAAATTTTAAGCTCTGACCAGTGTGTGTATGTTTAATACTTAAGATTGCAAAGAAAATCGAAAACTCGCCTAAAAGTACTTCAAACAAGTTCACTCTCTCAGTCTCATGTTCCCTGAACTAAATCTACAAAAAAATTTACTAATTTATAAGTCTACAGCACACAGAAAAATTGCATTGTTTTTCCTTTTTCTTTTCTAACCAAACTGAACTGATGCCAGAGATATTAGTATAAACATTACAGATATACAGAGTATACCATGATTGTGGAAGGATTAAACAGAACCTTCGGCCAAACCACCATAACATATGAATATGGCAAAGTGAAAGGGAAAAAGGCAAAAAAGGGCATCAACACAAGCTGACTCCTACTATGGAGATAAGATGATTGGAGTCACTGACAGGCACTTTTCAAGATCAATTTTACGACTGAATGGACGAATTATGAGATATGTCCTAGCACAGGACTAGAAATGTCGTACAGAGTTTGGTATCAGTCTTTAACACGCTCTTCCATCTATGCTTCAGAACTAGCTCTTTCATCTATGCTTCAAAAAAAATATGTTTGCGGTTGCACAATATTTGAGTTTATTGTTTGAGACGCAATATCATCTTCAATGTCCTTTAGAATTTAGATCGTAAATAATATAAGAAGATTATAGTCATAGAAAGACGAAGGTATATGGTAATCTAAAATCTTAACTTCCATTTGGCAAATCTATACTATCCACTTATCCATCAATCGTTTATATCTATTTATAAACTAAACCGTTTATAAATTCTTCCCAAATGGAGACTTATCCTCTGACCCCTTAATGAAGAAAAGAGAATCTTGAAATATTAAATTGAGCAGTTGAATCCCCAAGGTCATTTATGCTAACACCCTTTTATAACGCTCCAGAAATCTGACAATACATTACGAATTTGTAGTACATAATCTGCCTGTTCCTTGTTTTTCCTAGACATCTAGTGTTGGTCCCAGCTCATTTAGTTAAATCATCTCTCTTGAACTCACTTGCCATTCAGTAATTTGCACAACGCTGCCCACTTCCACTTTTTGACACTGGTTGTGATGAATTTTCACAGCCTCAGAAACTACGTTAAATCTTACACTGTCGTTAAATCTTACACTGTCATTCAATCTGATCCAGTGATCTTGGGCAACTCTATTCATCCGAAACATGAATTTGCATTTGGCATTAACTGCTACCATCTTTAGACAACAGTAGATAATAGCATGGCAAGGAACGTGCCAATATGAAAGCGTCAATGATACAAGGTAAATAATACAATAGTTTAAAAGGTGACCAAAGATCAAACATGTTGGAAATTATGTATATGCAAATGTCACGTTTCTACACTGTTGCACAATCATACTAGTATAACAAACTATTTGACATTAAATTGTAAAAACTTAATTTGACTCCCATGTGTTCAAAATGAATATGTTAAGATTTCTTAAAAGTGAGAAGGAATTCTATCTCCATTAGTTTCTCCGTTTTGGTCATCATTTTGATTCCGGATGTAGGATTTGATTAGATATCTATCTTCCACGGCCGAAGTACTAAAGATCGCGATTTAGAATACGGCAAACAAAAACAATGCCACATACATCAATCACAGAAATATTTGAGAACAAATTCATCACAAGAAACGACATTTACATATATATTTTTGAACAAGTATAAATACCTCAGGGAGCCACCTGGGGAATTAATAAACAGTCGAATATCCTTGGTAGGGTCCTGAGCGTCGAGCATAAGTAGCTGACTGATAATAGCATCAGCTACAAAATCATCAATGTTGTTCCCCAAAAAGACAATTCTTTCCTTCAGCAATAAGCCCATAGCGTCTCCCTCAGCCCCGTGTATCGCGGTGGCAGGAGTCTGCGGGGCGGAGGCAGAGACGTGGAGCAATAGGGAATCTGGAGATGGGGTTTTGGGATTGTGAGTTGTGGAGGTGTTTGGTTGGTAAAAAGAATTGAAGGAGCATTTTAGGGGTTTGGAAGGATGGAGGAAATGGATTGGTTTTGGGGCTTGTTTGAAGAGAAAGGGGCGGTTTAGAGTAAGTGAGAAATGTGGGTAGAGTGAAGTGGAGAGGAGGAGTGAATTCATAGCGGTAACGGTGGCTGTGTCACTCAGTGGAGGTGGAGGCTGGGGCTGATTAGCCTGGACGTTGAGGGTACTAATTTTATACTTTAATGGGATAATTGTATCTTTGCTTGCTGAGTGTACATAAAAATTGACGCATTAATTTACATCTCACATATTTTGATGAATTAATTTTGTCAACATTTTTGAATGTAGGACCAAACTTTTGACACCTAAAAGAGTGTAATCCAAAGTGTAGAGGATAAGTGTGCGAGTAGATTAATCCCGAATCCTTCATTTTTTATGGAATTTACTAAAATCTTTTATTTGTGTCCACCAGAATCACAAACCTTTAAATTATTGTCCATAAAAATTCATTTAGGCACCGTCTAGGCTCAAAATTTGGACAAAATGCATCGCTTCGCGTCTATGAGCTTCTTCTTCTTTTCAATTCCTAAACGGTTGATTTTTTTTTACCTTTCTTTCGTCTTCTTTAAGCGTGATTTATTAAAAAATTTTAATTTTCTTTTATTTTTTAAAAAATGTCTTTTATTTGACATTAGTACATTAATTTTTTATTTTTAAGAAAAAATTATTTGACTTTAGTTTCAAATTTGTAAGAGACTTCTACAAAAATTAAAAATGATTTTATTCGATAAAGAGTTAAATAAGATTTAAGTTACGGTACTATCTACATGTGTAATTTTGATCTTGAGACTCGTTATTTTATTGAAAATTTCAAAAGCATGTATGGAGTTCCCATAAATCTATAAAGTATAAATTGTCTAGTTGAAAATTGAAACTAGGAAAAATAGTCTAGATGTGTATTTCGAAAACTTGAAAATTGTATAATTGACTAATTATATGAATTATTAAGTAATTATAGAATCTCAGAATCTTAGATATTTGATATGTATTTTTTAATTATTAAATGATTTGTAAAATGATTAAAAATTTAAATTAATAATAAAATTAAGAAAACGATTTTTTACGTCTCGTAAAGTTTGAAACTTTGCCTCCACGTCTATTCACCTTTTAAGCTTTTTAGAATACTACTTTAGATTAGTCTCAGCACAAGGACGGAACGACAAAAAGTTAGTCAACCTAAAAAAAATTGGCCAGTTCAAAGAATGATATATATTTTTGTAACTTTACATTTCCCATGTAAAAACAAGTATAAAATTAAATAAATGAATCTCCGTTTTCCCCTCCTCCCAAAACAAAATCAAATTACCACCCATGCGCCACCTTCCACCCCCGCCTGATTACATCAACACCGCCAACTCCACCACTACCAAAGTTACTCCTCCTTCAACCCATTTACCACATCAACAGTCAAATCCAAACCTCACATTACTTTAAAATAAAGATTTGCAAGGGTGATTTGTATTGAAATTTGGGGTTCCATCTTAAAAAGTCAACATTATTAAGAGAAATAATACAAACTCTTATAAATTGATCTATGTTTTCATCTTTATTCGATATGAAATTTTATTCATTAACATGCCCTGCAAGATGGTGATTCGTTTGAACAAACAAATCTGAAATCCATGTGCCTAATTTTTTGAGTATTAATCGGATTGAATCGCTCATTGGAGTTTAACAGGCTCCGATACCATATTAAGATTTGAGATTTCATCTTAAAATGTCAACCTTATTAAGAAGAATAGCACAAACTCTTATAAATTGGTTTATGTCTTCATCTTTATTCAAAGTGGAATTTTATTCCTTAACAAATTGAAGTAAAGAAAATTATACTCATACGAGGATCATAACATTGAGCAATCGACATGCACACACACAAATAGTGAAAGAGAGATGTCTTCGAGATGTAGAGTTCACAGAATCAACAATCGTTTGCTTCTTTGCTTTAGATTTCACAGCAAATCCAAAAGAATATCGAAGGAATTTTGAAGATGATCTGTCATCGTAAAATTCCACCTACTAAACACAAAGAAAAAAAATGAATGTAGATACACAAACTCATATGAAATCCTAACTAAAATATACCAGCATGGGATTGAAATTTGGTGGTCTGACTCATCCATAGAGATTTATTAATTTCAAAGATGGATGACGATGGGTGTGGTAAATGGGTTTTTACCAAGTGGAATAGGTTGAGGGTGGATGTGGGATGTAGTAAGAGTTGGTTTTGAGTTAGTGCGTGGGGTGGGCATATTTCTTTTTCTTTTTCCCCCTTTATTTAATGTTATAACCATTTTTACGTAAGAAATGTAAGTGATGAAAATACCCTTTTTCTAATCAGTCAAAATAACTTCTTCTTTTTTAAGTCAACTAACGGTTGAACCGATGGTTTCCATCATTTTGTCATCGTGCTGATACTATTTTCAAAGTTTGAGATCGCGGGTGACACGAATGAAAAGCTAGATAAAGTCTGAAAAAAAAAAAAAAATATTGCAGTACAATTATCCTTATTTTAATAGAATAGAAGTAGATGGATTACATATGTCTAAAACTTATAATATTTAAATTACTTGGTCAAGTGATGAAATACTGATTTCTGATCAAGTTTTTAGAATATGTTTAGCAAGTATTCATATTTATAATATATTAAATATCACATCGAGTAAGAATCATTTTTTGGATGATTTTAAAACTATTATAATTCAATTATTTAAATAATACATTACTTTTATTTTTCAATATGTAATAAATACTACAAAATTCTTATCATGTATGAATTTCGTATTATTAATTCTCAATTAATTAACATTCACATTAATATAGACTCAAAATATTCACTTGGTGAATCTTGATCTATAAAAATTTAGAGTTTTTATAGATGAATTTATTTCTATTCACATATTTAGGAATTTTAATGGGTGTTTTAAATTCGTGTATTAACCATTAATTCTTATATACCAAATATTGTATAAAAAAGGCTGCTCATTTGTAGTATTTCATTATCAAAAAAATTTGAATCATACAAGTTGAGTTTTGATAGTACAATTTTCTTCTCTTAATTTTTTTTCTTAAATTTTATTTTATTTATCTCGTTTGAAACTCATCAAATCCTACCAACAAATTGGTATCAAATATTACATTTACAGAACTTATAAAATATTTCAGAATAACGTGCAATGCTCGTTGAATTCTGACTAGTATATATAAATGAGTAGTTTATATGTAGATAGTACTTAAAGATTTCATGAAGTATATTGATGAGAAGTTACTTGACTTTTACTTAGTAGGAATTAACTAAAAATTAGAAATAAAAAATGTTGCATTTTCGATGTGCTTAGTCACTCGATATCTATTATATTAGATGACATTTTGTCAAAAAAAAAAAATAAAATAAAATAAAATTGTGACCATAATGTAACATGTTAAATTCTATTTAACTCTCATTTGCTGTCACCAATAAAATCTCGATTGACTTTCCATCATTTGATGGAGTACATGAGAATTTAATTTTTAGTTTACCTTATTTTTTTTTAAAGGAAACCATACATATTTAAGGTGTTTAAAAGATGCAATATCAAAAATAAGAAATTTATTTTAAATTTTAAAAATTAGATTATAATTAAATATATTGATGTTACAATATTATACCGTTTATTATCACAGTTACGTACAAATCTCAAAGAACGTCACTCTAAATAATCACCAATTTTATATGTCACAACTTATTTATAGCCACAAATTATTAAATTAGTTGGTCATACATTATCTTTCCATCACAAATTTTACAGGTCACAATTTATTTCTCGTTCACAAATTATCAAATTAATCGGTCATTTAGCCCATGTTTGAAACCCATTTTTAGTAGAAATAATTTTTAGAATAGTGATTGATGTAAGAAATGTGTGGTGTAGGTCACAATTTATTTCTCGTTCACAAATTATCAAATTAATCGGTCATTTAGCCCATGTTTGAAACCCATTTTTAGTAGAAAGAATTTTTAGAATAGTGATTGATGTAAGAAATGTGTGGTGAAAAAGTGATAAAAAGTTTTTATTTCTTAATCATAAATCACAAATTTTATAGGCCACAATTTATTCCACGATCATAAATTATCAAATTAATTCATCACAATTTAACAAATTATGGGTCACAACTACAAATTTATTTGCAATCTCAAATTTTTTAGATCACATATTATTTATTAGTTACAAATTATATATTTTATTAGTCGCAAATTATTTATTAGTAATGAATTAATCATTTCACAACCATCCAAATAATTGGTCACCACCGAGCAAAAATCATCCCAAAACTCCGGCTAATCAGATTGGAGGAGGAAAAAAAACCACCTCAAGACCCCCAAAATCGTCACTAATGCACAATGGTGATAAATGTCGTTGCGCGCGATGATCGTGTGCGCGATTGTAATGGTTGGTTTCCGCCGTATGAAATGGAGAAAAAGAGAGAGAATAGAACGGTTATCAACAGTTAATTTTTCGATGAGAGCGCGATTGCGATGGTTGGTTTCCGCCGTATGAAATGGAGAAAAAGAGAGATAATAGAATGGTCATCAACAGTTAATTTTTTGATGAGAGAGAGAGAGAGAGAGATGTCATCGTTTTTGACGAATGGGGGTGGTGTATGGGTGAGTTAGGTAGAGTGAGTTATATATTAGTAATATATTTATTTAATATATATTAAATAATTAATTATAACCTGAATTTTGAAATATGAAACTTAAATTATAATTTATGAAATGCAAACTTAGAAAATGTCGTGGGTGTAATATCCACTTTTTAAAATTGATCTAGCCCAATTTCACTCTAAAATAAATTGAAGGTTCAGTTCAAGCCTACTTTGGATACCTTCACATGTCTTTATATATATTAACGTCGTAGGGTTGAATGAGCGTTGGTGGGTGTGGGTGAGCTTGGTTGGAGGAGATGATTTTTTTTTTTATAGTTTTTTGTGTTGATATATATTTGATTATTTTAACTGAATTTATTTATATATTTTAAAAATTCATATGACTTCATCTGTGAATTTTCTTTTTTTGTTGTGTTAATACTTTCTTTTATTTTTGTTCATCAAAAAAGAAGGATAAACTCATTATTTAATGGTTAAAATGAAGGGAATGACGAGTTTTGAGAAGTTGGGCGGATTATCCTAAAAAAATGTTGAGGATAGATTTGTTATGGTGTTGTTTGGGAGGAATTAAAAGCACAATTTGTACCGTTATTTTGGCCATTTTTGGACCGTTTGGAGCTTGACTGGGACCACCTGTGAGTATGCTGGTCAAAAACTATGGCTGGAAGAAGGTGGGCAATGGTCACAAAAACACTACTAATTTCTCCCAAACATGGGCTATATTTCATAAAGATTGAGAACGAAAAGTATAAATTTTTAACTATACAAACTACAAGGATGTGTTTTGTAATTGGATTACATAGAGCCATTTGGTAGAGATTAAAATCGGATTAAAATTGAAAAACTAGATGTTATTAACTTTTATTAGACGAGTGAGACCCAATAATGACTATATTTTTAATTTTAATTGGATTTTAATAGTTACTAAACGGGCTCATAATATTATTATGTTGAAAATTCACGATTTTCATATTTAAAAGGTTGCATTCTTGTTCAATCAATATTGCCATTATTTGGCAAAAATAATATTTTGAATAGTGTATTTTAGGAGAATGCGTGATTAAAAAGTAAGGAAAAATTTTGAATTTATATGCAAAATATTTTATTATATGAATGTATGATTGAAAATGAGTATATAGAAAAAAAAAATGAATTTTCAAATAATGGTTGTAACATGGGCATAGTAAATTTTATATATGTGTACGTGCGTGCGCGCCTACACGTAAAAACGACGTTGAATCTTTTGAAGGAATCGTTTTTCATAATCAAACTAAAATGAAATTGAA
>CAIGRO010223532.1:0-11132 GCA_903798355.1 Fraxinus baroniana | reverse complement strand
CGGATCACACCCAAATTCTAACAATGCTACTTGTGCATTATTTCCCTATACCTTGGATGACATTTCAATATGTGACAAAATCGAGATTATTGATTATTTGAAGTGTTGCAGAAATCAATTATAAAAGTGTGTCACATAGTATACTGTAAAGCAAAATGTCAACTAGAATATATATGTAGTAAAATTATTAAAAGTAAGGCAAATAATAAACAGAAATGTACACTTTACACTTAAAGTGTACATTATCCCTAACATTTGAGGTTTTGTTAAAAATAATTGAAGGGGAAAGTGTTTAATTTTTTATAAACTATAAAAGAAGCAAAAGAGGCCAGCTCATAAACCCGAGCCATGGTTGACTTTCTTGCAACAGAATATATATTTTCAATTATCGCCAATGAAAAATATGTCTTCAACTGCTCAACTAAATTCTAATTCGAACGCGTCACACTTTGCTACTTGTTCTTGCATCCTTTCTCATCGACAAACACTAATCCTACTCGAAAAGTCATCTCTTCAATTGTCGCTCCATTTATTTTTCTATATAGTATCGCACCAATTATGGTCAAATATACCACGTATCAAACCCTTGTTTGAACTACATTATAGAAAAAAATGATTTTTTTAAAACTCATTTTCAACAATACATTCTTTTAATAAAATAATTTTGCATGTAAACTCATTATTTTTTTCTACTTTTTAACTACACATATTATAAAATTGTTATTACAAAATATGTTCTCACCCAGTGGTGGATTTAGGCCAGCCCAGTCTCTCCCACGCCCATTTCAAATTTTATAAGGTTATTTTTTTTTATTTTTTTCAAGTAAAAACATATTAGTCTGGCTTAATTTTTTTTTAGTTCGATTCTGAATCTATCCCTGTTCTCGGGAGACGAAAAAAAAAACATTGGACTCAAACATAACCTAAGCCCTTGTTTGACATTCATTTTTTTTTTCTCATTCTCATTCGTACTTTTTTTTTTTTCATTTCAAGCACACATTCTATCAATAAAATAATATTACACATAAATTCAAAAAAAAAAATTACTCTTTAACCACACATTCTTCCATCAATCACAATTCCAAATCAAATTCTTCTTCAAATTATAGGCGTCAAAAGACAACCAAAATCTGCAGTGTATTTTTCCTAATTTGAATTCTTCGCATTTCATGATGAGCGCTATGTGGCCGTATAATCACGAGTGTAGACTCGGTCCATGTTTGAAACGTGCATCTGACGTGGAGCAGGTAATAATATAGAAATCATGTCCGGTTCGTACAGTCGATGAGATCAGACGGACACGGTCGCCTGGATCTCAGCTGGGCCCACACGGTCTATTTGATCAATTCCACCCCTTCTGGAAGTATCCAAATCCTGTGGGCTAACTGTAAACCCACTGCACATATTCCAATATCTAAATAAAATATTGGGAAAGAAGTTCCAAATTCGAAAATTAATTTTTTATTCCAACTCATTTTTAATTACATATTTTTTATATAAATTTTTGAAAATTAATTTTTTCTTCGAACTCATTTTTAATTACATATTCTATCAACAAATTTCATCAACTTTCATTAGTCTATTTTTTAAAATTTTCATAAAACCTCATAGTCTATAATTTATTGTGCATTACATATTTGAATTGAAGTCTTTATCAGATTGTTCAAACTTGGATTTTGGACCAATACTGTATTCAATAAGACTCTTTTAACATATAAATAATTCTAATTTCCCATTTATAAAACTCGGATTTTGAAAATTTTCATTTTCATTCTTCTATTCAATTTTAACAACACATTTTTTAATAAAATAATATCTTAAATCACATCAATATTTTTTCCTTCATTTTCATTCACACATTTTTCATCAATTTATCCAAAATAATATGAATATGAAATGCATTCAAATACATATCTGCCCACGTTGGACTTAGGTGGATGAAAGTCAACGGATTGGCTAACAACTTTTATAATACATATCTGTCCCATTTAAATACGCATTCCCATCGCATCATTTGGCATTTCACCTCTGAAGAAAAGTATAACTTGAAGAACACGAAAGAAGGATCAAGAACGAGATGAAGCTAGTTTGGTCTCCAGAAACTGCCTCCAAGGCTTATTTCGACACCGTGAAATCAGTAAGTTCAACCACTAAACTCATGTTGCGGGACTAGCCATGGATTTTTCGGTCGTTGATGTCCAAAATTATGCGGCCGACAGAGGATCTGTGGAAAATTATTCCGTTGGCAATTACTGACGGAATTCCTCGCAGAAATATGCATAATAAACATGTTCAAGGTCTTAATGGGTCGGTAAATTGTAGTGAAGTCATATTGGATCAATATCTGTCGTTGTTGGTGGCGCGTTTTTTTTATTCTTTCGGTTGGCTGGGTCATTTTCTATTGCTAATTTATGGTGTTTCTGTACGTGTAGTGTGAACTTCACAAAGAATCAGGCGTAGCAGAACTTATTTCAGCCATGGCAGCCGGGTGGAAAGCAAAGCTAATAGTAGAAACATGGTCGCGGGGTGGGGCAATTGTGACGAGTGTCGGTCTCGCTGTTGCAAGCCGCCACGGCGGCGGAAGGCATATTTGCATAGTCCCTGATGAAGAATCAAGGGTGGAGTACGTTGCAGCCATGGAAAAGTCCAGCATGTCGTCCCAAGTCGTCGTTGGCAAGGCTGAGGAGGTGATGGGAAGTTTAGATGGCATTGATTTCTTGGTGGTGGATAGCCGGCGGAAAGAATTTGCTAAAATCCTCCGGGTAGCGAAACTTGGCCAAAGGGGTGCTGTGCTGATATGCAAGAATGCTAATTCAAGAGCAGCATCGGATTTTAGGTGGCGAAGTGTAGTTGATGGTCAGTCGAGGATTGTGCGGTCCATGTTTCTGCCGGTGGGGAAGGGGTTGGATATTGCACATGTGGGGGCGAGAGGTGCAGGCACTGCCTCCGGGAAGGGTGAGAGACGGTGGATCAAACGTATTGATCGGCAGTCGGGTGAAGAGTTCGTCATCCGGAAGTGAATTCTCAAGAGAGAGATGGGATGTGTCATCTGTCATGTACTTTGTTACAACATTTTTTTTGTTCTTTTAGTTCGGTTTTCTGTAGAGTTTCGAGAAAATGTGAAAGAACGCGTAGATTAAGCTGGTCGTACAAAAATATTTTGATAGAACAATTGAATGAGACTTTTTGGCTGAATTGAAATTTTTTAAATGGTTTAACGATTTTGTTATCCAACGTGAGAACTTTATACATCTTATTTTACCATATCAACATTTATGATTTTTTGTTCGTATGAGAACCAAGATTTTATATTTAACTAGGACTCAAAACTTACTCTCAAATAGTGATGACAAAAAAATTCGTGTCCGTCCTAGTGGGGCCACATCTCGGTCACAAGGCAAAGCGATTCCCCCATGAAGAATTCCAAATTATATAAAAAAATTAGTTAACTAGAAAAAAAATATAAACAGTGAAAAATCGTGGGAAACGAGGAGAAAAACCGACCCATTCCAAACCCACCCCATTACCATCTCTACTCTCAAATGTTCAAAATTCGTAACCATGATTCAGTTAAAAAATTAATAAAAGCAATTAATTTTAACCACCTCTTTAATGATATCACAAACTTCTTATCAACTTTTAACTTTACCAAAATTTACTAAAATTTAATTTTTAGTAAAACTAAACATGGGCACAATGCTTAAAAACAATGTCCTATTTCCCCTTGTTTTAATCAGCCTAATCTTGGACGTGTTAAATCTATTTAAAATTGTACATATTTGAATTGTCGCCACGTCATGAAAACATTGAAAAGGATCACCGTCACAGCACAAGTCCCCCGGGTTCAGAAAGCCAACCCTTTTTACATCTGTGATGAAACTTTGTGATTCCTTTGTTAAATCACTCAATACGTGCATCACAAATGAGCATGCAACAACTTGGTAAAAAATGCAGTAGAAGAGAATGATCTCATAATTGCATTGCAAAATTTATAGTAATGTAAAGTATACTCCGTAGAGAGAGAGAGAGAGAGAGAGAGAGAGAGAGAGAGAGAGAGCTTTCGACACTTAAAAAAGTAATGCATAATAGAATTCTTTTAAGGACCCTAAGGACAGTGTAACTCAGGGCACCAATAGAGGTATGGCAAAAAAGAGTCACCCGTAGCGTACATATGCCAGCCACAACCTCGTATACATGCAATGTCAATGGCACAAATCAAGAACTACAAAACAGGTGTAAGGCTACTTCTTCCCTGAAATATATCATGGCGCTTAAAATGCAGAGAAAAGGGAATTGAGAGATCAACAGGCATGCATCACATTTCAAGAACTTTGAAGAAAAGCATCATCTTGAGCATCCTAACGCCTCTTAGTTGGATCAACACCATTGGCACCAGGAACTCTTGATCTACCCCGTGATGAACCAATCCTGCCCGATTGTTGTGAACGAGAAGGACCCAACCCATGTATCATGTTTGGATTTGTGCTCCCTGTGTTGTTTGAGCTTTGAGTTGAAGGAAGCGCCAAACCTCCCCAGTTTGGCCCATGCTGACCACTGCTTCCAGATCCTAATGATTTCACAGAAACGAAAAGGTTACTTTGGTTCATAAGTAATAAAAAAGAGCATTTTTATATCATTGCATTTTGAGCCAGTAAATTAGTTTGCAAACAATTGAGCAAAATAAAGCAAGGATCAACCACACCAAATAAAGATAGTGTTCAATACACGTGCAATTCTCTATCCTTTTGCTTATTATTTTATCTACCTAATTAAGCCATTGTTTGAGCCCCATTTATCATAAAAAATGGATTTTGTAATAGTTATTTTTTTGGAGAATGTGTGGTTAAAAAGTAAAAAAAGAGTTAGGTTTACGTACAAATTATTTTTATTGAAAGAACGTGTGATTAAAAATGAGTTTTTGAATAATAGGGTTCAAATAGGGGGTGATAATAATACGGATTTATTTTCTTCCATCGGGAGTTCACAATATACATATTTCAGAACCAGAAAACAAATGAAAAGAATTTAATTAAGAACGGACCAACCAATTTTCCACACACAGAGCATCAACAAAATAATAATGAAATATCATAACAGTAGTAACAAACCCACCCCTTAAAACAACATATCCAATCATCGAGAAGGTAGAGAATGCTTACCCATAACACCTTGTATATTGAATCCTTCGCTCCAGCCAGGATGTCTAGTTTTTCCTTTCCAGGCTTCCTCAAAACCAACAAGTTCATCTAAAAGAGGAAAAAAATTACTTGACAGTGAACTGAAAGTTACAAAAAAAAAATCACATAATAGTAATACGTACCTTCATCAATATTATGAAGGGTTTGCATTGTGTCAACCCTACCATCTGAATTCAGTTTTCGTGTCACAGAATGACCCTACAACAGCAAAATTAACATATTTACCTCAAGCATTGTAGATGAAATATATATAAATTAATAAATCAGGTCCGTATGTGGAAGAATGAGACATGATGAACATCAGAGGGGCAGAGATGACACCTTCTCATGGATCCCCCTTGACAGAATATGAGATGCTCGACCCGTAGATGAATTAGCTTCTTTACGTTCTTCCATTGTTAACTGTAGATCACCAAATATATATATATATATATAGAGAGAGAGAGAGAGAGAGAGAGAGAGCAGAATTAAACAAGCAAGCCCAACAGAAAATTTAAAAAGAAAATCGCTTCCAACTTGAATTTCACTTACTCCATCACTACCCGTCCTCCTTGTTCTAGATGAAGAATGGTATGCACCATTTGCACCACCATAAGTAACAGAGGAGCTTTGGAAAGTGAAGTTGTTTGTTTGGGGCCGCAGCCTTACATTTTGCATCTGGTTAAAATCATTTCTGGAAGCCATTTGCTTACTTTTTTTCTCTGAAATGACAATACATCGACCCATGTCAATCTTAAGACTCCAAATATCAATGTTATGTAGAAACCAAATCCCCTCAAGCTAAATAAAAACAAAAAAACAAAACTCACCAGAAGCTTCATCATCAGGATCCTCAACGAAAGGCTCATTGCTAGACCTCTCATGCTTTCTTGGATTATTATTCTTGTTCTTTCCACTTTCGTTTCCTTCATTTTCATCATCAGAGTTCAACTCTTCAATAATTGGTCCATTAGATCTATTGGGTTGTGGGGGCTGATGTTCAAGAAATCCAGGAGCAAGCAGATCCATAAATGGACTGGCAGTGGAACCAAATAAGCTTGACTCGAACATGTTGTCAAATGGGCGTGTGAAGAAGGGATCGTCAAATGGGTCTTTCCCGCCAAAAAAGCTAGACATTAGGCTTCTTTGACCTCCAAAGCCACCGAAACTACCAAAAGGGTTACCAAAACCAAAGAAAGGATCCCTGCCTCCTTCCATTTTCTACTTGCTAATTGCCTGAAAATTAAAACGACAGCTTACAAATATCAAGGAACAACTCCAGAAAAACCTGTAGCAATTAGGAAAATGTCAGCTCTTACAACAACAATTTCATCTTAACACACATTTTCTGCTTTGCTTTATACAATATCCCATGTGCAAGTCTAACTGTACCCATAAATAGAAACAAGGAAGATTCTCTTTTACCAATTCAATAGTCAGAAAAAAAGAAAAAAAAAAAAGGAAAAACAGTGAAGCTCCAAAAAAAAATTGGATTTTGAGGAACCATTATAAGCTCAACATATAAGAGTATTATACCATGAAATAACTCAAACTTCAAGTCATTCACTTGCGTTAACTACTCATGATATGGATGTGGGAGGATCAACTCCTTTCCTGACGGCTTTTGAGAAGCACCAAGTACATTTACATGCAACCGTAGGAAATATTTACCCACAAAATGCAGCAGTGTAGAATAGCATCTCGAGTTCAATTTACTAACATCAAGTGCCTAAAAATGTATAATTTAACAGGCCATGCCGTCTCTGTCTCTTATCAAAGTGCATCGCTAACATCGCTGAAAAAAAGTTGAACTCTTGAAATTCGCAAGCATTTAGACAATATGGCTAATCCGCAATTTCATTTCCAGAATTTAGCATCATGTTTCGTCAATGCTAGAAGATGATCAGCAGATGAATGATAATTATAGAAAGCCAGCTACTGCCAGGCACAACTAAAGCATCAAAAGAGATACAGAACATCAGAAAGAAATGAATATCAGAGAACGAAATTCTTTGTTCTTCATCTTTCTACGCAACAATTCCCAATCTCTGAATGAAGCTCGTAATAATTTCATTTAAAAACATAAATATATCTTGTAGTATCAAACTCCTAAAATTTCTGTCAGGTCAACAAAGATCCATCCTTAATCCATATAGTTAAATTCATTTCTTTATCCCTCCCATTTTAGGGCTCGTGTTCCATGTTCACTACGATCAACTACTAAATGAAGATGTTNTCTTTCTACGCAACAATTCCCAATCTCTGAATGAAGCTCGTAATAATTTCATTTAAAAACATAAATATATCTTGTAGTATCAAACTCCTAAAATTTCTGTCAGGTCAACAAAGATCCATCCTTAATCCATATAGTTAAATTCATTTCTTTATCCCTCCCATTTTAGGGCTCGTGTTCCATGTTCACTACGATCAACTACTAAATGAAGATGTTAAGTTTCCCAAACAAACTCATGCCAAACACAGATTTCCAAAACCCTCAAAAATTTTCAAGCAAAATTATCACAAATTAAAAAAAAACCAACAACTACAAAATCACAAAACATCCTAAATATCACGCCAACTGATCAGTTACAAACATCATCATCATCAATTACAAAATAAATAACGATCGAACCCTAAATAAGGAAAGAACAAAAATTATAAATAAACCAAACTAAACAGATCATAAAAAGCTGAAAACAGTACGACACCTGTCGAGTTGCATAACGATTCAAGACTAAAAAAATAACAAAACTTCCCAAAAATTACACGAACCGGATCTCCACTAAACATACACAACTTCCTTCTCGTATTATCGTATTAAAAAAAAAAAAAAATCTAATTTATACCCAAAACAGCGAGAAAAAAGAATATTTACCTGCGAGATGACGAGAGTGCTTAAAAGAATTTAGCAAAAGTGAATTGCAGATAGAAATTATTCGAGGGGATGAAAATTACTACGTATATAGCGAGTTAATTTCTACGTAATGCAGAGGAAAGTTTTTAAGCGCAAAATATTTAAGAAATAGAAATAAAATTAAAATTGACCGACGTCTATTTGGAAGGTTCTAGTAACTAGTGAGTAATACCGGCTAGGTGGACGCGTGGCCAATTCCGTATCTTCGGATCAATCTTTTGAATTTGCCCTTTGATCCCTATTTTTTTTAAAATATCTATTTTTATTTCTTTTCTTTTTAATCACACATTTTTCAATAAAATAATATCACACATAATTCAAAAAAATCATTCATTTTTAACCACATATTCTCCATCAATCTGATATTTCAAAATACATCTTACATTAAAAAATGGGACTCAAATAAACACTTTGTATTCCAATGGGATTTGTCTAAAACAAAAATGAAAAATTTGTAGCTACCATATTTTAATATTTCTGAGAAAACTTTTATAATTTATATTATTTATATGAAATTAAATAATACTTAATTTATGTAAGATTAAAATGTGAAAATCGGTGGTTATTAAATGATTAATAATGTTATTTGTACATTATAATTTATAGATTGATTTACAAAAGATGATATGAAAGAAGAAAATAGAGAGAAAAAATAAAGAAGCCAATTACAAATAGGTTAATATAATTCACATCACAATTCTGTAAATCATAATATACAAATAGATTTATACATTGAAAGATACATCATATTACTTACTTTAAAACCTGTAAGCAATCAGTGTCTTCCTCATTTTAACGTCTCCGAGAATAAGGAATGAATAAATTGTGATTCCATAAATTCATAATTTCATCCATGTGATTTCAATCACAACCACTATTCTACATGTCAAAATAGCTCGCAACCATCATTTTGTGTGTCACAATTTTGAGGCTTTTGAAATTCACAAAAGTATGTTTGTATCATTTAATGATTTGTGACTATAATTTTTTGAATGTATTGTTGTTCCTTGTACGGGGTATGATATTCATATTAAAATTATATTTAAATACATACGTAAAGTTAATAAGTGATCAATGATTTTACATAAGAACAATGCTACTGTTACAGAAAAAAATTCTGTAAAAATAACAGAACACACACATGGGGGTGGGTCCCATTTTTTATAATAATATTTTATTCACATGAGGTCCACCCCATGTGAGTATTCTGACATTTTTACAGATGAAATAGTTCTGTACAAGTGGTTTAATTGTTTACATAATGAGATTATTGTATTGTTTACATTGTTCACAAAATTATGTCAATTGTGACATACTTGACATGAAATTGTGAACATTGTATTCGAGTGACATGTAAAATTGTGGTTTTATAAAGTGTGAAATACATCAATTACAAACTTCGTAGTTTATGCATGTGTCCCCTCTCACGCTAACAGTGAAGAAAAAGAATGAGCGTCTCTCTTTCCAAATTATATGGAATGATAAACCTCTCACACAATAAGATGAGGAAGAAATAGAATAAATGTTTCTACTTTCAAATTATGTTGAAAAGATAAGAATTTCATTTTGTATGATTTGAATTTCAAAAATTAAATATCAGATGTATATTATCACAATTAACGAGATTCTACAAATATATATATATATTTTTTAAAATACTTTATTTTTGAAAAATTCAAAAATAATACATCAAATGGAACTTAAAAGCATTGTTACCTCTAATTTTTTTAATAAAAACCTGTTAATAATTTTGACAACGTTCGTCGGGTCATCACATGCTTGTTTGTTTCACGTGGGGATTCTTATGTTGTTAGCCTCTATATAATGCTTATAGCTAATGGTAACCTTGGAATTGAACTTAGATGAAAGGTGATTCGTAACTCGATGAGAGCTTGTTTGACTGTATATTTATGAAGTAAATGGAGTTAGCAGTTAAAAGAATTAATATTACATAGCAATATCGATGCTTAAAACTCATTTAAGCGATAATAGTCTTCAAACTATTCATCATTAGTTGTGATCATCAACAATCTAGATAGCAACAATCTCAATGATTCATTGTCCATTACATTAAAGTGCATCACAAGTTCATAACACAATAAATCAAAAGTTAACTGCCACATAAACTAATGACGATCGTAATCAATAATCTTTTAGTGGTTTGAATACTATGAATAATGATAAATAATCACCACCCAATGTGGTAGTGGTCCAAAAAAAGTTGGGAGTGCATTTCTAGTGGATTACTCTTTTGTTATGTAGAATGTAAGGCCAACTATCACTTATGCTTTTACTTTTTAGATAAGAAAGATAGTCATGGATTTACCAACCATATATATGTTGATAATAGAAGTATAGTTTATAATTATTTTATTCTCAGGGTTTCCACTTAAAATATGTATTGATTATCTGATAGCCTATTCAATTAACATAGAGAATGGGAAAAAATTGTGTTAATTAAAATTTATTCATAAATTTACACTATAAACATTTAAATAAACTGCTACAATGGGAAATGGTGGAGTTGAGTAGACCATAGTAAATTGTTGTCCATAGAATATTAGTAGCGCTGCCTTGTGCGAAGGTAGTTATAGTCTGATAGGGCTGTAAATGGATTGGATCTACCTATATCTGATCCGATAAGAAAATTATACGATCCAATCCGATAATCCAACAGATATTTAATTGTTAAATACATATCTAATTTGTTATGCTATCGAATATTTGATTCGATAATCCGATCTGAAATTAATAAAAATTAGGAAAAAAAAATCAATGTTGAAATGAAACCATCATACATTAAACGAAAAATTAAAAATCGTCAAATAAACCATTAAACCGGCCGGTTAACCGTAAACCCAAAATATCGGAACAAATAAAATGAATTTATGTTCTTTAAATTTTTTTTAATCAACTTGAGGTCCAGTTGTTTTTACTAGCAAGTCTAATAGTGACTTCTATTATCATGATATTCTTTTTTAAAGTAGAGACAATCTTTTAGTTTTCTATTGACATTTGATGTGGGATAAGGTAAAATTGAA
>CAIGRO010223528.1:0-11552 GCA_903798355.1 Fraxinus baroniana | reverse complement strand
GTAATTTCCTCAAATTTAAAAGTATTATAGAGAGGAAGCACTTGTATTCTTTTCCACTCACAATTAGAGTGGAAAAGAATGCTACAATTTTACGATATTGTTCAAGATTTAGCCTCGTCCAGTGGTTCATGTAATGAAGATTCCACTCTCAATTCCTCTTTACTTTTTTAGCCATTCACCAATTTTGGATTCCCAGATGGTACATCCACTGTGTGCACTAGGCGTGCAAAATTATTCATAAATGCTTCTCTTCCACGCCTAACTAGCACTACCACCACTCTCTACTGCAAAATCTGCAACCCAACCTTTAGAAATGAGGGCATATACATTCATGATTTCTATCCCTTCTGGTCTATGCAGCCTCCCAACATATCAAAAATCACTTTATGGGATGTCACTCTTATTACCGCACCTTACTGCTATGTTTGATAGTATTAGTCCACAACATGTCCACGGTGCCATTATACTTGTTAAAAATGTCCCTCAAATCATATTATTGTCAATCTACGTATCATAAAAAAAAAATGTTGGTTTAACTTCGAAAATACTTCACCTCGGAACCGAATGAATTGCCTTTATCTTATATTGTGCAGATGCCAATTCACATGGCATCAAAGGTACATTCTTGACTTAGTTGACTGTGTTCAGGCAGTCACGGGAATGAGTTGATCTTTAAGTTTTGGGAATAGCTTTTTCAGTTAAAATAGCTACGATTTTAACTAGAAAGGTGACAAAATAATGTTGATGTATATCTTTAAATATTTTTTAAGAAATTATCAATTTAAATGTAACATTATCACCTTATTATTCCTAGATTCTGACATTTTTCGCACTTCACACAAAGATCATGTTTGCCTATGCTTCAAAGTTACTTGTTAACTATTTTTGCCAGCAATGTTTTAGGTTTCTTAAAATTTCAGTATAAAATCTTACTTTTTCTTTACTTACTGTTAAGCTCAGCTAAACATCCTTAAAATCCATGACCATTACTTTAAGCATGTAACTTTTGGGGATTGTGTTAATGTTAACTCGAGTTGGCAGTATGTGCGTCACATGTGAACATTACTTACGGTGCAGATTTTGTCAACTGCGGTTAAATTAATTATCAGCCTGTAAATTTCTGATTATACAGAAAACATTGCTGCAATATCTTGTATATAAACTATGGATGTGGCCCATATCAGTATGTGTATTGACCCGGTTTTTCTCAGCAACACACTACTGTTTCTCTTGTGATGCCACCCTCTCTGAGCCCTGCCTAGGTATTGTGGTGTGTGGCTGAATTTTAGCCGAATCGGGTGTTTCTGCATCTCAGAATTTTAAGCAGATAATCAAAGAGCATGCAGTACCTTACATTCTTTTGTTCTCTGTTTTTGATCCTCTTCTTTAGCAGTTGCCTGGTTTTGTGCTATGGTATACTCTCTCCCCCTCTCTCTATGTGGCTTCATTTTAGAATTTTCTTCTCTTTTACGATGTTTTTATTGCAGACGGGCCACTCTACGACTCTTATGCTTGTACACAAGTAAGTGCAAAAGCAGGTTATTCTTCTTTCAATCAATATAATACCATTTAGTGAACAAAGATTAACTTTCGTACTCTGTCCTAATACTGTCCAGTGTAAACTGCATCCCGAGGAGCCACTTTACAATGGTGGTATCCTCAAAGATCAAGTTCCAAATTTCCTACGAAGTATTCTGGATAATGGAAATCAAGTTCCTTACCAGACATTTTTGTTGCAAAACCTTACCACAGGCAACAGATATTGTTTTTCAGGTATAGTTACATTGTTCGTTTCACTGAAAGTCAAAATTTGTCATCGTATAGGAAGAGACTCGTGCATGTACATATCAGAATTTCTTAAATAACCAAGCTACTTTTGAATGAAAACAGTATGGATCAAGGTAAACAATGCAGATTCAGCTCTCATAAGGGCTAGTCTTATGACGGAAGAAACTACCCTAAGCTGCATAGGAACTGTTATTGCCAAGCAAGGTTGCTGGTCCTTTCTCAAGGGTGGATTTGTATTGACATCAACATCAAAATTATCTAAGCTAAATCTTCAGGTAGGAGTAATAATTTTTCAGAATTCGAAAAGAACTAGAAATACGAGTTAAAAAACAGGACGACTTACCTTTTTCATTTAAACCTTCCTGCTCTTCGGTTTAACAGGATTCAGCTGGCAGAGATATCGACATAGAGATTGCAAGTGCTTCTCTGCTGCCATTCACCATGGAGCAATGGAGTTTGAATCAGCAGACTAAAATTTACAAGGTAGACAAGTTTTCAATATTAAAGAGTTGCTTAGTTTAATGAAGAAGGGAACACAAGAACATGAAGATGACCCAAATTTCCCTTATCTATCATCAATCTGAGAATATTCTGTAATGAGACATTTATACATTGAAACCTCTGACATCGTGCTCCTTATCTAATTCAGGAAAGGAAGCGTGCAGTTATTATCCATGTATCAGACAGGCAGGGAGTCAAATTGCCAGGGGCAGAAATTACAGTAGAGCAAGTTTCAAAAGATTTCCCATTTGGATCTGCTATAGCTAAGACTATCATTGGAAATTCACGCTATCAGGTCTGTACTGTTCGTATAAGCACAGGGTATCATTTAGCAAGGTTTTGGTGTCACCGAACTTTAAACCGCTAGTTTGCATTGCAAATTCTCTATCCCAAGCTGATCAAATTAATTCCCTTATTGTTGCAGAAATGGTTTACAGAAAGATTCAATGCAGCAGTTTTCGAAAATGAGCTCAAGTGGGATGCAACAGAACCCAAGCCGGGGCACGTTAACTACACGATACCTGACCAGATGCTGGAATTTGTTCGAGCAAATCAGATAATCACGAGAGGCCACAATATCTTCTGGGAGAACCCCAAGTCATCACCTCAATGGATTCTTAACCTAACAAATCTTGAACTGCAATCTGCCGTCTCCTCCAGAATTCAAAGTCTAATGAGCAGATACAAAGAAGAATTCATTCACTGGGATGTTAGTAATGAAATGCTTCATTTCGACTTCTACGAGCAACGGCTTGGACCAAACGCCACCCTGCAGTTTTTTGAGAAGGCACATCAAATAGATCCATTAGCCACACTTTTCATGAATGAATATAATGTGGTGGAAACTTGCAATGATGTTAATTCCACAGTGGACACGTACATATCAAGAATGACAGAGCTAAAGCGAGGTGGTGTAACAATGGATGGAATTGGACTTCAGGGTCATTTTGATGTGCCAAACCCTCCTCTCATGAGGGCTATCCTTGACAAATTGGCCACTCTTGGCCTTCCAATTTGGTTAACAGAAGTTGATATCAGCAAACAATTCAGCAAAGAAAGTCAGGTCAGAAAACATAACCATTTCAGTTCGGATAATTTTAGGCATGCCGGCTCAAGCACCGGCCACACTGTCCTATTTATGCGTCCCTCTTGCATAAGTCGATAATATTATTCTTGTACTTGGCAATGCATATACTGTCCAAAATTCAAAATTTATAAGTTTGATCATTGTTTTCCGGACAGGCAATTTATCTAGAAGAAGTGTTAAGAGAAGGCTTTTCACATCCTGCTGTCAATGGGATAATACTCTGGACAGCCATCCGCCAAAACAGTTGTTACCAAATGTGCCTAACTGATAACGACTTCAACAATCTGCCGGCAGGTGACACTGTCGACAAGCTCCTAAAAGAGTGGCAAACCGCGATTTTGGAAGGTGAAACAGACGAGTATGGTTCATACAGTTTCTCCGCTTTCTTGGGTGAATACAAGGTGACAGCCAAGTATGGCAACAAAATAGTGAAATCAACCTTCTCTGTTAGTCAAGGTGAAGAAACCAGGAATTTCAACATTCAATTGTAATAGAACAAGCAGTGTACAACGATGGTAGAATTATACGGTACAAGGATACAGAATGAAATTCTACCTACGAATGTATTCATTCAAAAATATATCAGCAAATTACACAACAAATTAGGGGCAATTTCAGTAAGATTAACCTTAGCGCATTGGGCACGGCAACTTCTTTGTGTTGAAGGGAAAAAAAGTAAGCTTGTAAACCATAGAGCTAAAGTACAAAACTGGGGCTGATGCCAGACAAAGAAAAAAGTATACATGACCATAAAATTGGCATAACCTAATCAGCAGCATCGAAGGAATGTATTCTGGTGATGAGCTTGTTTGGTCATCAGACAAGGTTCGTCGAACCAGATAAAACTTTAAAGACAAGACTTCGATTTATTAAAATCTAGTATCACCATGTCACCTCGCATGCGAATCACCCTTCATGTTGAGGGATGGCGGGTTCAGTTTTTTTCTGAGAATTGTATACAATACTTTTAGGTGCTTTGAACCATTTTATCTGATGTTTTTCGACAATGGACACGTTTATTTATTTAAAAGTATATTGTTAATTCAGGAACATGGAAGAAAGGACAAAGTCCAAAACTAAAATAACAACAAAGACAGTTTTAAGCAAATTAATGTTCAAGTAACAATTCCCTATACATTCCAAACACCTGTCAAGATTGAATTAAAAATAACAGGTAAAAACGTGGAAATGTCTTTTGTTTCAGTCCCATTAAGCTCTCTAGTAGCACAATGTTATTTATAAACACAGCATCTCCCCCGTCATCCAGATTTGTTCCTCTCTGTACTGTAAAACACTTGGTGAAAAAGAATATTATTAGACGATTTAAAGCCAACTACAAGTACTTTAAGGTTTCTACTTGGCTGCAGTTACTGTCTAAGCAGAGTATGAGAAGCCATCTATTCATTTTGTTATTGGGACTGTCCCTCAGTATGGGATCTCCATTAGCAGCTTATGGTTCTCTCTCTCCCTCCCTTTCTCTCAACATGTTTGTGTGCGCGATTTAGTGCATAAATAACTGCTGCTGACTCGGGTTCGTCTTCTTCTTTTGGCAGATGGCCCAATCTATGATTACACTGCTTACACTCAGGTAACTTAACTGCACCATTCTTCTTATTCTTAGATGTATTCAGAGCATAATACTCTATAGCATTGTTCCGCAACAATAGACAAGATTTTAGCTCTTTTTCCTACTTTATACCATCTAGAACCAAATAGTTTATTCTACTTTCGTCTGTATCAGTGCAAATTATCACCAGAGGATCCACTCTACGACGGTGGAATCATCAAGAATCAGGCTCAACAAATCCACAATAACATCAGTTTGTCAGGAACTGCTGTAAAATCCCCTGTTTTTGTGTTTTACAATCTAACTGGAAACACAATCTACTCCTTTTCCAGTTGAGTTCAGCAAAAACACGATCATATTTTCAGTCTATTAGTGAGATTTTCAAATATTCAATGATATCTTCAGTCGAGTACTAATCTGAAATACAAATGCTGTCATATATGGTGGTAATCTACAGGTTGGGTTACGATAAACGGTGCAGATTCAGCTGTGATAAAGGCAACAGTGACAACGGATAACATCACTTTTAATTGTATGGGAACCGTTAATGCCAAGCTTGGCTGCTGGTCATTTCTGAAAGGTGGATTTGTTATGGAATCCCCAGCGAAATATGCTCTCATATATTTTCAGGTATACAACTCTTTAAGAATCTGCTAATTTACGGGACACAAAATAATTTAATAAAATTACTGATGCATCTTTTAACATTTTTTCCTCATGTTATGCAGAATTTTGATGGGGGACAGATCAATATAACCATATCCAGTGCTTCCCTGCAGCCGTTCACTGGTCAGCAATGGAGAATAAACCAAGAACAAATAATAAACACTGTAACCACCTACCTTCTTGGTTCAAGTTTTCTAATTAAATATAAAATTTTGATGGAAGATGAGCTGTCTTTGTTAAATTCAGATAATGCGAACTATTTTAGCCTATGCTTATATTATTTCAAAAAATCAGGAAAGAAAACGAATGGCTACATTACACGTAGCAGATGTTGATGGAAACATGCTGCAAGGAGCTACAATCGTTGTAGAGCAAGTTTCCAGAGATTTTCCATTTGGATCTGCCATAGCACAAACAATTTTAGGAAATTTGCGATATCAGGTAAGCACATGATACAAGACTCAAAGATCACTCGAGGCTTCTTTGCCTAAGAATACCGTATGGAAAGCTTCAAGAGGCCTGACTAATATTCTAGAGGCTAAGTCTAACTACAACTTTTTTGGCAGAATTGGTTCATTGAGCGGTTCAATGCTGCGGTGTTTGAAGATGAACTGAAATGGTACTCCACTGAACCTAAACCCGGAGTGGTCAACTATACAATACCAGATCAAATGCTAGAATTCGTTAGAAGGAACCAGATCATAGCCAGGGGGCATAACATTTTCTGGGAGAATCCAAACTTCACTCCATCATGGGTTCGTAATCTCACAGGTCCTAAACTTCAGACTGCTGTTAAATCTAGAATACAAAGCTTAATGAACCACTACAAGAATGAGTTCATACATTGGGATGTCGACAATGAAATGCTTCACTACAATTTCTATGAGCAAAGACTTGGTCCCAATGCTAGTCTGCAATTTTTCGAAACAGCACAGAGATCAGATCCACTTGCAAGGTTGTTTATGAACGAATTCAATGTTTTAGAGACTTGCGATGATCAGAATGCTACAGTTGATGCTTACATTTCAAGGTTAGGAGAACTTCGGAAAGGCGGAGTGTCAATGGATGGAATTGGCCTCGAGGGCCACTTTACTGTACCAAACCCTCCTCTAATCAGAGCAGTGCTAGACAAATTGGCTACCCTAGGACTTCCCATTTGGCTCACAGAGGTGGATATCAGCAAAACATTAGATCAAGATACACAGGTCAGAAAATAAATAACTTGATTGCCTTCGTACTAAAATTGACATATAGAACTCGCCGGACAATATATTTGTATTTCAAGTCGATGCTGAAATATATTCGTTACACATTTGCAGGCCAGATACCTAGAAGCAGTGTTGAGAGAAGGTTTTTCACACCCTTCAATCAAAGGAATTATGCTTTGGACAGCATTACATCCTTACGGGTGTTACCAGATGTGCCTAACAGACGACAGTTTTCAAAACCTTCCAGCTGGTAACGTTGTTGACTCCCTCTTGAAGGAGTGGCAAACTGGAGTCTTGGAAGGACAGACAGATGACCACAGTTCGTTTAGTTTCGGTGGATTTTTAGGTGAATACAAGGTGACTGTCAACTATGGAAACAGAACAGCAAAGTCATCATTCTCGCTTTGTCAAGATGACGAGACCAAACATTGGAATATTCAGTTGTAGTAATAGCAACAACTTATATCCATAAACAATTTTTGCATAGTAAAAAAAAGGGTAAGTGATTGCAGATAGACGTTATTCTTGTGATCATTACATATAAGAATTGGTCAATAGCTAGCTGAGTCTATTCTGACATAATTTTAGTCCTCTTTCCCTTCATCGTTCCTTAAATTTCCCGGGATGCACATCACATGACATGTAGAAGTTATATGAGATACAGAGTCCACAATGCATAAAATGCTAACTGTGATATAAAACAAGTTTAAAATGAATTCGAAGATTAGTGGGCACAACAGATCAACCTGGACACATTTGACAATCTGAAGGTATCAATCCACTGTTTTATCCATTTGTGAAAAAGGTACCATACCAAGTTTCAATCTCACCCACGCCTAAATCAGCTAAAAATTTGCTGCTTACTACCTATTGCATACACGTTATGCAATGTTGCCAATTTCTTCTTAATTACCATGCAAGATGGTTTTCTTCTCGACCCAGCCTGCACTTGCAGAAACAGACCATCAATTGGGAATACAATCTCACTTTAATCCTAGGTCCTAAAAAACCCCCACAAATTCATGCAACTCCATTCCCCACTTAGACATGGGATATATTCATGTCCGCTATAGTCCAAAAAAAACTGCAGATTCTGAAAACAACTATTTTTTATCATTATAGGATCCTGAACTAAATAAGTCGGATAAACCATCCAGGTTCTTAATCTGTTATAATATTTACCACTTTAATAGTCTGTCTTTTCAGAAAACTGAGAATACAATTATCTTTCTAGACATAGAACAAAAATCAATATATTGGAATGAAATACGAAACATGATGCTATTTGTACAGAAGTTTAACAGATGAGGTAACTTGAAAAACCATTGCTGGTCAACCCATTGAGCAAGTTAAATTTTTTATACAAGCATGGAGGCCTAATATAAAGACAATACTAGAAAAGTAAATAAAATGAAATGAGACAAATAACGACAAAATGAATATTTTTTCTTTTGGAAGCACAATTGGATTATGAGGTTCTCTCAATATTGCAACCAAAAAGACTAATTTCTAGTTTTATCCAATGACAACTGCACATACCAGTCAAATTTTAACGTTTTTCTTTTTCCTTTTAAGGGAATCCAACAGCAAAATATCATATGCTTTCCCATTTGTCACAACCAACACTGCAAAACCAATGTGTCTACTTACAACTATAACTAAGAAAAAAGAGTGGCAGCATATCTAGTGAGCCAAAGAAACTGAAGTAGAAAATGCTGGAAGCTAATATACAGAAATATTTGGGCCATTTGTCATCCATGAGCTGCAGTTCCAAAAATTAAACCCAAGTTGCCAGGGAGTAAATGCGAGCTAGTACAGCTATGAGGCTTGTTGAATGCATTTTCTCTTCACCAACAGTAATTGGTAATCAGCCTGAAATCACCCACCCAATGCAAGAAAAGAGACTTGTAAAAACAGCCAAAATAGCATAATAGAAATATTATAAACCAAAACTTGCAATGGTATACCTGTACGGCGCCTTCCAATGTACATCATCGTTTTGTTAACCAGTGGCAACTCTGCAGCGTCCTTGTGTGCTTCCAGTAATTTCTGGCTGTATGATTTTCACGCGGATCAAGTTTTCCGAAATCAAATGATAACATATAATATATAAAGAGAGATTAAAAAATATATTAATACTCTCTATCTAATGGAGTTCTCGGCGCGGGATATTATAGCCACATTATTTGAAGCAGGGTCAGTTTTAAGCTTAAGTTAAAAATGCAATCATTTGCTAGTAAACAGTATCAGAAATACCTTATGTTTAAAATATCAACATCATGACACACACTACTGTCGTCAGGATTCTACAATTTTAGAAGAAATTATTGTGGCAGTAGCATTTTGGAGGATACATTACAGGCACAAAACACCAAGAATAGGTTCCCAACTTGATTAAAGACAGCTGTGCATCTAGATAGTGAAGTCCTGCACACCCACACCAGTCCCCAACAAAAAGGAACTCGTCCAAATAACTTATTAAACTCTTCAACAAAATAACTCATCCGTGAAGTTAAATTGATTAGACTGTAAAAAAGTTCTAAAAGATATTAGTCCCAAACATCATTTACCTTGAATAATACATTCATAGTACTCTTGAGAAGAAAAAATTACGAGTTTACATTCATTGTGCTAAACACCAGCAATATCATTATTTAATTGTGTTAGCTGATAAAATATTGTAAAACACTGTTCTAATACATGATTTGTAGATCTAAAATAGTGATCCTATGGGCATAACATTCAAATTCTGGTGCAGAAACAATCTCTATATTTAGTAGCTGGCATTGGCAGAAGAATGTCTATCACGGAAGCATTCTAATGTTGATCTTCAACTAACATGAAAAGGTCAAACCAGATTCGTTCTAAGAAACTCTGGTACAGATACCAGGTTCCAGCCAAAATAGTGATTATATGGGAATAACATCCAAAACTCTAGAACAGAAACAATCTCTATATATTGTGGCTGGTGTTGGTAGGAAAAAGTCCATCATGGTTGTACTCTAGTGTTGATCTCCAACTAACATGGAAAAGTCAAACCGAATTCATTCTAAGAAAATTTGTGGTGCAAATTCAAACATGACATAAACTCCTATGCAATTTCAACCTTTTCTGGGTTATTAAAGAATCTGATAAACTTATCTTTGGCATGGAAATTGACTAGCATCTGCCACATAAACATAGATCTTTTGCATGAAAACTAACAGTCTCCAGACAAACAATAAATTGCCCCCACATAACTAGCACAGTGAAACATCATCGTCCAGGAGTTAGATCCACTGGCATAATCAACTATAAATTAACAAAGACTAACAATGCAGTGGGGGCAACAGAGGCTCTCCAATATTGTGTGGATGTTATTTCAGAACTAACAGATAGCACAATAAATTTAACTACATTGATTGTAGACATGTAAACAAAAATTCGATAAAAGTTGCCCAAAGAAATTGACAGAAAACTAAACATACAAAGTTTGCCCCCACATAAATAGCACGGTGAACAGTGGTGTCCAAGAGTTAGAACCACCAGCACATTCAAGGTTCAATGCACAAGATTAGCCCTGCAGCAGCTTAGACAGTTCGGAGCACATACAAGTAGGACAAGGGTTTGACAGCAACTTTACCTGGTGTAAGGCAGTCAAGGTTCAATGCACAAGATTAGCCCTGCAGCAGCTTAGACAGTTCGGAGCACATACAAGTAGGACAAGGGTTTGACAGCAAATTTACCTGGTGTAAGGCAGTGGGCAGAAGATGATAATGTAGTCTGCGGAGGCACAGGTGAACGTGCTGGTCTTATCATCATAGGCGTAGCTGTATGAGCGGGGGCATGCGTGCTTGAAGTACAGCGAGTAGGCTGAGGGTTGACAAGTATCCGGCGTATTGTATGCCTCACTGCAGCAGTAGGCCGGATCACCAAACGCCTCGCACGCGCTCTTGCACGCGACGCCGTGGGTCCGTCTCCCATTCGCACGGAACACACTGAGCTCCCTCGGGCAGGCACCGTTCAGATCTATCAAGCACCCCGTAGCACTGCACCCCCCTCTTGTACCTCCCTTGGCCACAATCAGCATAGGCAGGTTGTATCCGTCGACGAGGCTAACATCATAAAAGTCTAGACCTTGGTCGCCGTTGAGAGTGAATTCCGCAAGCGTGGCGGGAGGTATGGCACCGGCGCCGGCACACTCCACCTTGCCGGATCCACAGTCAGCTGTAGCGCAAGTGAATTTCCCGGTAGTGGGGTCGCCAGAACAGTGAGTCCTTCCCCAAATCCGACCCGACCAGGACCTGGGTACTTCGAGAGTCCTTGATTTGCCGCTCTTGAGAACGAAACCAGTAGGGTTGAGCACTGGCCTGTCGGCGCCAGTCAGTATTCCGGGCCATACTGTGTGGCGGCACTTATTCACCATCTTAAATGTCGTCGATTGCACCTCTGCGTTCAAAAATCAACAATAATAAATTATACATTAAAAACACAATTCAACCAATTTACAACAAATATTTAATTGGGCTCTGACAGATTCTGTACCTGAGAAGATAGAGAGAGCGAAAAGGAGAAGAAAGAGAAGACGGTTCATTTAGAGAACACGGCAAGGAGGTGAAGGAGTAGACAGAAGCTGATTTGCAGAATTTCAGCAAGTTCTCAGTAAAAAGCAAAAAAGAAGAAGGTGGTGGCAACTGAGAGTCTGAGATAGATGGTGAAGATTTGGAGAAAATGCTCGTGAGTGGTTTTGGTATCT
>CAIGRO010223509.1:0-10733 GCA_903798355.1 Fraxinus baroniana | reverse complement strand
TTGGCATTGTATGTTGTATTTGTACAAATTCAATTATTAGATCTTTTCGTAAATATAATGATAAACGAGATTAAAGAGAAGGAGAAAATTAAATAATAAATAAGGAAAATATACTTTCTCAAAGCATTGACAAAAAAGATGGATTAAGTTGGAATCCAAAAGAAGGCACTAAAGAATGAGCATGTGGAATTGGTTGGTGACCACCATATTGTCCTTTACACAACAATAAATTGAAAATTATAGCATTAATATATTTAGTTTGCAAAAGAAAGAAAAGACAATAAGTGTATTTTTGGGTTAGAGAGTTGAGCTAATCAACAAATATGGAATTTGGAGGGCTTTGCATATCAACTAATTATATGTGGAGGACAAATAAATGTGTTTGTAATTTTTGTCAAGAAAAAGGAAAACAAAAATTAGTAATGGTCCAATTTGGTGTCCATGGACAAATAATTCCTATTCCCAAAATTTGGTTACGTTCTGGCAAGTATTTTTACGAGATTTCATTTTAAATCGGCTTTCGACTAGATGTCCTCAAGTACGAGAATTTTTAACATTTTTCTATTGATTGATCTCCAGAGGGTTATGTAGTCGTATTAATATTTTATTGACTATTCCGTACGTGGGTGTAATCTAATTGATAACAAATTTGATTATGGCTTTTGATATTTGCGTCATTTGCTTGGATAAGAGGCACCATACCGTTCATGATTAAAATAAAAAAATAAAAAAATTGCAAGTGTGAAACTTAAAATTGAGAATTTGGTACAGGTTTGGCTATGGATAAAAGGGTAATGTTATGTGGTACATTGGTGTTTAGTTGTGATACCCTTAAAAAAAATTGAAATATTCTTTGAGGTGTTTAGGAATTCTACATGAATTTTTAGGGATTTTATAAAAATTATAATTGCAACCTTTACTATAGGTCAAAAGTATATCCTCTGACCTTAATATTTACACTCAAGTCCATAGCCCTCTTCTATGAATTGTGGAGAGGTGATTCTTATTTTCTTAAAAAAACTCAAATCCTCCCCAATAAGGTACACTTCCGTTTTTTAAAAAAAATATTTTATCAAGGGGGTCTACACCCTTTCTTCTCTTAAAGGAGTCAAACCCCCCTCCCCAGGCCAAGCTCACTAATTATAGGTGCCTATCTATTGTGAAGAGTCACAGGTGGTGGTAGAGGTCGCCACAGTAGATGATGTACTACAAGTCGTCTGGGAGAAGCACGCTTTGGGGGGCTTGGGGGGGGGGGGGGGGGGGGAGGGGAGGATGACGGCATTGTACCTGTTTTAGAGCAATACCAGTGTGTTAGTTTGATCGTGCTTAAAAGTAGCTTTTAACCGTTCATTAAAGTGTTTGTAAATTACATGGAACTTGATCTTGTTTGTGTCCGATCAATAATAGGTTAGCATTGATGATGTTTAGGCATCATGATACTAGACATAGCATAGAATAGATATGTGTAATTGAACGAGTAGAGGATTGATGCAATTGATTCGGGTTTTCAAAGTACTGTAAAATAAATTAATAGCTAAATAACGGTTTTAATTATATTGATGCTATAATATTACCACGTTATAAAAATAAAGGTTTATACTCAAAAACGATTGTGAGTTAATGATAATTTTGTTAGACTGTAATAGACTCACCTCAACAGTTCACACTAGACAGATTTTATGTTTCAGGTAGGCAGTTACAGAAGTTACTACTCCGTTTTAACTAATCTGATCTCAATAGAGGATTCATTGGGAATGAAACAACTGGTACGACACCATCACTAGCAGCGCCACCACCAAAATGGCCACGCCGCAGGGGAATCCTGCCATTCCGCGAGCCCGGACATGCCTTATATTTCTAGATTGTGAAGACCAGAAGTTGCACATCAAACCGATGAGGTTCGAATGCTTAAAGAAGATCAGTATAACAGGCACCAAGAGAAGGAATAATTTGAAACTGATAGCAGCACGATACATTTGATCCTTGTAGCATTTATAATGAAACAAAGACAACAAGAACATAACAATGCCAAATATGGCCAGCAAGGGGAGGGGCGAGGTGGGGTGGAGTGGAAACCGAGCGTAGAGTCTGGCCTATCCAGCAATGTTTACATTTCGGACCTCCTCTTGTGAAAACCCGATCCATTACTTTTCGACTTCTCTTGTTTTCCATGTATGGTTTATATAGAAGAGGACAGAAGGTAACTACATTACTAAGGTGGCTGTGGCTGTGGCATGAGGCATGTGAGCCCGCTCGACTCGTGGAAAAAAAGGTGAGCTCGAACTTTATTGTTGGATTACATCCTACTCAAGGAGTTGATACCAATTTGTATCCACTGTTGAAAACTCTGACGCATGTTATATAAATGCACTACATTGGTTTATGTTATGAAGAACTATGTAAGCGGGACAAAACATGTGTATATATAAGACTCGTGCAAACTACTATCGCGGCCTTGTCAAGGTGAAAGTAGAACAGGGACACGTAGTCACAAGGCTCAACATTGACATTATCAAATATGCATAACTGAATGTAACATATTCATTAGAAGAAGTCCAAATTTTGAAAAGAAAACAAATATCCATGCCATTAGTGAGGATGCAGTACGTTACATATATTTCAGGCAACTTTACAATAAATTATAAACATGATATAATTTCAGCATGCCATAGCTTACGACGATCCTAGCATTGAAGTGTTAATAAAACAAATAAACTCTATTATTCCACTTAACATATGCTATTCCAATAGATTTAAGTATCATAAGGTGACACTTCACATGTTTATGGACAAAAAAGAAGGGATTGAAATACCGTAAAAGAGAGAGCTCACAATGTCAGTTGTGAGATCCTTTTGCTACAGATAAATTCCTTATCAAAAGAAAGAACTGGCACAACTTGCAGTTCCAGTATTATATTAAGTTACTAAAAATGAACATTCACACAACATAACTGGGACAGTCCAATGACTCCAATTGAACGATGATCCTTCCTAGTATGGTTTGATAATAATATTCAAAGCACAAGCATGCACGTACAGTTGAGCAAAATATCTGCTTACTCACCACATATATATAGCTTTGGTTAAAGCTTGCAAGTCTGAAAAAATTATGAAGACCTGTGAAGGGATAATCTAAAGAGGTATCTTCACTCAGAATAACAGCAATTCATATTATTAACTAGCCAAAAACATAACTTTATTAACGTTCCACAGCGTGAGCCATATCAGGTGCAAATTGCATCTATTTTCATTGTTATTAGTGGTAATTAATACTCAGCTGCATGAGTAGATAGGAGCACAGAAATGTTTGTGTTAGACATTGACCAGTGTACTGCCAGATATTTGAATTCATGACATCGATATCATAGTCATAGTAAAGATAAGAGGATGATGATCTGTGTAAGAAGAAGAGCCGACTAGGAAAAATGCATAAAACAGTAATAATCTGGTTATTCTTTCCTTTCTTTGTTCAGTTATCGGTATTTGCACCACCAGAAACATTATTAAAAGATGTAGCCTGCACACTGTGGGTAGACAAACACTCGCTTGAAGAACTTTCATCGATAAGGCTGTTTTCCTTCCTCGGCAATTTTCTGGATTTTCTTTGTTTAGAGGAGGAATCCTGCATGCAACTCCATTGTTATCATCATCATTATAATTAACTTCAAAAGGTTCCAGAACAGGATGACACAAACTTAACAAACCTAAATGGCATTTACTCACCAGTTCTGACGTAGATCCAGGTGTCTTAAGCTCTAGATCTGTTGCAACGTCATTGGAATCATCACTTTTTTCTATACTACTCTCCCCATCTGATGACTTATTCCTGGAATCTTGTTTGCTTGAAGCATGGGACCTATTACCCGGCTGCATGACTTGAGATACATGTGTTGATTGCTGCTCCATCACGGTGTTATGGGCCACATATGGAACAAAAGCCGTGGGATTTTGATTTCCATAGTAGGGGTATGGCTGCATAGACGGATGCATCGGAATTGGTCCTGTGGGTATGGGCATTGGCATTGGAAAAGGATAAGACGGCGGGTGCATGACAACAGAATGATCCATCCCAAGCCATGGGTACATGGACTGCAATCTCTGTTGATATTGGGCATTAAGACACTCAATATCAGACTTATAAGATGCCTTTTCTTCTCTTAGATCATTCTTCTCTTGAGTCAACTGCTTGAAAACAAAGCAACTAATGAAATATTGTACCAAATGGGTCTAAAAATGATGAATAATTCCTTCCAAAAATCACCTCGCGCGATTCTTCAGTAAGCGTTGAATACTCAGCTTTTAGTCTTTTAACCTGAGCAGTCAAATCCTTCAGCATTTGAATTGTATCATTAAGAATGGATACTTTGTCATTTTTAGGCCTATCTGGATCTGCATAAAATCACTTCATTGAATTAGAGTTTCCCGATTTTTTCCTAGACAAAGATAAAAGTGTCAGAACTGAGTAAGCATTTATTAATTCCCAAACTAATGTCATTGGAAGGAACAACAAAATTCTTAGAATTTATCATGTGAATTAATTATCAATTCAATAATAATATTGCAAAAAGGTACTGATAATGATTTCAAGTTGTTTCTATTAATGCTTGAAAACACGACAATGACAGACACTGAAGGAAATAAACCAAATCATGGCAAAGCAATAGAATCAAACTGAAAAGCTTCCCTACTTAGCCAGATTGCAAAGATTTATATCAATTCCGATTCTCTCTTCATTTTGTCTCTTATCATCCTTCTTTAGCAAACATTTGAACTTATCTGGAGACCTACATGCGGAGACTAACCTGTTGCCCATTACCCCTTTTTTTTGATGAAAATAATAGAAATGTATTTTAAGTCCACTGTAATCTATATAAATTGGCATTATATGCTCGTATACAAAAAAATAAATAAATTTACTGTTGTCACTAGCATTGCATGTAACTGAGATGTTGGTATACCAAGGGCATTCCCCAAGTCTGTGAATTGTTCATTCAGACGATCTCTCCTCAATTTTTCACGGTCAGCTTTTTGGACTTTTCTTGCAACAATGGAATCTTTGACTTCTGACTCAATCCTTTGATCATAGGTTTACACACAAGAATTCAAACCAAAAAAAATAAGTCAAACCTTAATATTAGTTGGGATGGGGATCATGTAGGAAATTGAAATTATGCATTCAATCAAACGACAATATCAAACATCTACTGAGTACAGAGGATCTCACATATTATGGTAAATTCCCATCAGAAAAGAAAAATGAGAGCTTTATCTCGACATGCAACTCCTCATTCAAATTGCACCATAATAAGAATTGAATAAACTTTACATTTGTTGCAGTCATCTTTCATAGATTTTAGGAGAGCTATAACTCAAAAGGTAACACTTGAAGTTGAAGAGCCCAAGTCTAAATAAACCACACATCTAAAACCTATACTTTCAATATGGGAACTGGACAAACCATCGTGCTCCTCGATTCAGATGTCCACGTCAGATTGGCTTTGCACTGACCCATAACTAGTGTCGAACGAACACTGGTATGTCGGAGTCACCATCCACGCCGCTCTATTGCAAGCGGGAGATATGGTTTTTACTCTTAATACCATTGTTACAGATCTTAGAAGAATTGTACCTTAAAAGCTAACTGTTGAAATTGAAAAGCTCAAATCTATATAAATCACACGCCGAAAACCCGTACTTTCGATGTGAGATCCAAGTCCCATAACCTGGAATGTGAACCATGACATTGTCTATATATATGAATCTGGATGTAGCGGTATAATGCTTATACTATACAATTCCATGGGATAATTCCATGGGATAACTATACATGGAAACGTTCCCCAACATGAAAGGTAAAAAACCTGGTAACTATTCGAACTCCATTAAGAAAGTCTGTTTGAATTATTGAGCAATAATATCCGTTTCACTTCGTTAAAATACCTCCAATACAAATGAAGTAGCAAATGCCCATATCTCTTCTAAATATTCTTTCTAATACACTCCCACGTGTGCAAAGCTTCCAGATAATGTAAAATGTGGCCGACATTGCAGTCAGGTAATGCATAAACTAAAAAAAAAAAAAACCTAATCCCAGAAACTATAAACTTAGGGTTAACTATAAACTTGAATTTTCAATTGCAAAAATTCAGCCCCTCATCTTTGGACAGTTTACCCCTTTAGATTAATTACATGAAAATTGGAACTTGAAAGAGATTAAAAACAAACAATTTTTCGAAACGAGCCACAATTGAACTCTGTCTATTTTACACTTAGCACCTCCTCTTAGATTTCTTAGATTTTTAAACAACTAATACAAATTAAAATACGTACTAGTACTACCGCTAAACAATCAGCATCTATATACACACACAAAAACTCGGTAAATCGACTTATATAGATACCAAAAATCAAGATACCTGCAATCGGGCTGCGATCGACTTGAGGGAACGCACAAATCAGGCTGGGGTTGGAAATTATTCGGGGCTTGAATGGATTGAAATATCGGGTCGGAGTCCAATTGATCCATACCTGATACCTGAGAATTGAGATTAACTTTTAATCGAAATTCGAAATATGAGTCTAATATTTACAGATTCTTTTCAATTTCTTGGCCTTGTTATTGGTGAAATGCTGACTGGTAATCCATTCTGATAGTTCTGAGTTTGATAGGTTGTACTTGTATCGGGTTGTTCTATTATCCAGTTTGCAAATATTTATAAGAAGGAACAGGAGTTGCTGTTTGTAACAATGTAGCCCCTGTATTTTTATATTTGTGCTTTATACTCCTCGTATTTTATACATTTTTCAGATAATATCTTTTCTACGTATTTTATAAGAAGGCAAGTGGACAGATGGTGATTGTCCCACCTCATTTAGTGTCCCGTTCATATTTCTCTTAAACTCTAGGGCAATATGGAATTGGACCAATGGCCTTCAATAGTGGATTGGAGTTTGGGCATAAAAAGTTGAATAAAGCTACTCGGCAAGTAGTATAGTCCTAGAAAGTTAGACTAATGTGATTTTAAATAAAATTTCTTTTTCTTTTAGATAACTAAATAATCAATGTAGAGTGGGGCAACAATCTCCCGTTCAAAATTGCCTTATCGCCCTGCTACATTCTTGACATGCCATCATAAGGTTCATTTTTTCAGATCAAATTGCCGTCCCTAAAATCTTCGTATAGATAGCTTAAATGATGCTATAGAAGATATGGGGGGAAAGGACAAACATAAGTACAACTGAATTAGTCGTGTTTTTTTTTCATTCTATCAAAAAAAATTTATATATTCATCTTTAACTAATATTCACACATTACAATGTTTTGTGTAAACCAGTTTTTTTTCCTACTTTAAGACAATATTTTTTTCAAAAAAAAAGACCACCAAACTTGCGTTTATTCTATACAATTACCCTTATCATATATTTTTCCTAAAATTTTATTTTTGCCTCGAGTGTAGAAGGATTTACACCAAAGTCCCATCTAGATAAGGGACAGATATGGGGCCATACTATAGGTCAATTCAGTCCTCAGCTAGAAGATTCAATTGAGCCAAGCGGCTCCTACTGTAGCGACTCACGAGTCTGCTCGGCTCATTTTTTACGAGCGGCTCGTCTTTTTTTTTTTTTAAATAGAAGGATAATTAAAAAAATGTAAAAAATTCAAAAAAGGCGGGCTACGCTTGCGAGAGACGAGCTCATGGGCCGAGCCGAGCTCGCCCACAAGTAACGAGCCGAACATAAGCTCGACTTGTTTTATAACAAGCCACGAACTTGAACTCGAGCTCTTGGGCAACGAGCCTGCTCAGCTCGTTTGCCACCCCTATCCCCAGCCCACTGAATATTTTTAGGTAAAAAAAATCGTGGGTAATTTTTTTTTTTTTTTAAGTGTTAACCCGACCTTTCATCTGGTCTTGGATTCGTTCCTGATCTAGAGTGCCTTCTAAAGTTCTCATTTGATTGCAGGAATCAATTCATCGATCTCTACAGCCAAGGATCTAATCGTATTGAAATTAGCTCAACAATTAGATTTTTTTTTTAATCAACTCACGCTATGTTTGTAAGATTATACTCGATAGTTTGAGTAGAGTTTTTTTTTTTTTAATTCATACAATTTTTGGTCGCATGACAAACTTTTCAATAATACACGACCTTGTCAAGATATTACAAGTAGGGCTAGACAAAAATCAATCTAAATCATTAAAATCAATCGACACAATCCAACTCGACCGGTTTGAATTGATTTTTGTAGTAAATTGGGTTGGATTCAAGTTTGATAGTCAAATTTTAGGTCAAATTTGATTGGATTGCTTGTTATCTATTAAAAATCGACTAATCCAATTGAACCCAGTTAATATAAAATTTATTTACAAAACCTTTTACTAGTCTCGACGTTTGTCGATTGATGCAGCAAATGGGATGCATTGGGATTTTTCGGAGCGATTTTATTTGGATTCAACTTTGAAATCTCATACTTTCCGATGTTGACCATCATATCTTTTAATGCCAGGGTATTTATTAAAGTAATATTATTTATCGTTATGATGATATAACATCGATGGTGTTGCAACCTATTTTCTCTCATCTCCATTTCTCTCATAAAAACTGAACGGTTCAATCCTATTATTCCATATAAATTGTCACATCATCGATATTCCATCATTATAATGATAAATAACAGTATTCTATTTATTATAGTGGTGGTGAGGCTAGCAATTGCATACTTGATTTTTCAGGCAGAACGATCCGACGATGAGAATATGGTGGTGGTGGAGGGGAACTCGTGATTGCTTTTTGAATATTAGAAAACCAAAAGTCAACCAATCCAAACCCAAACTTGTCTAAGGTTTGGGTTGAGTCAAGTTTCAACCTTGGGTTGGTTGGTTCCATTTGATTTCTCTTCAAATCAAACATGTAAAATTGGGCTGAACTGACCCAACGTAACATACACCCAACCCTAATTATGAATGCGAAGAACTTTTATGATACTTATAGAGACAAAAGCCAACTTAAAAGTTTATTTAGAAGAAAAATTGAGCATTAGTCCCTTTTTATTTAACCCATGTTTGACAACCATTAAAAATGATTTTTTTTTTTCTTTTGGGAAAGTGAGTTTTCGAATAATGATTTTTTTTTGGAGAATGTGCAATTAAAAATAGAAAAAGTTTCGAGTTTTCGTGCAAAGTATTTTATTATGAGAATGTGTGGTTGAAAACGAGTTTGAAAAAAAGATTAATGGTCGTAGGCAAGGTTCTAAAACGGATAATACATGACAATGCGTTTCAATCGAGTAATAAACATTATAAGTATATGTGTGCTTATGCGAAGCATGTGCGTAATTATGTATTTTTCAATTTTTAATATTATTTTAAGTATTTTAAACTAATAAACAAATAAAATAATGCATTTTTTGAACTTTATATATTCTTCAAATTTTATATATATATATATAGTGCTTAAAATTATAAATACTACAATTACTTGATAATCAACTCTAACAATTAGATTAACTATGAACATCGACTTAAAAAAAAAATCTTAAATGTTGACTCTTTATCAAATTCCAATTCAATATTCTCTTCTTCATTTGAATCATCTTGTGTGTCATTCCATGCAAAATCATTTTATCGGACTCGTTTATTTCAAATCAAGAATTTATATTACCTCTTATAAATGATAATATATCATTATTTTTTCTTTATCATTACATTCATCAACAATTCAAGATTATGCATTACTAGTATCACTTGTTAGTAAAACTAGGGGAAGATCAAAAAAGAAGGAGGCTAGAACTTGACGTAAATAGTTTGCAACTCCATGAAAAAATTGTTTTAATTTTAATTTTTTCAAAACAACAAAACCCTGCAAATTACTATATATAATTCACATGTTTTTTTTTTTTTTTTGTTTTTTTGGGCATTGTTAAGCTAATTTAGACACAATTTTTAACGTAAATGAGTACGCAATTTGACGTTTAAGCATGCATATACAATCAACAAAATGAGTTGATCACAATATCATGCGCACTCCACATGCGAGACATGTCGAAAATTCTTCAACTATATTCGCACATTTTAAAACAATGGGGGTAGGGACTTATTTTTTAGAAGAANGCATATACAATCAACAAAATGAGTTGATCACAATATCATGCGCACTCCACATGCGAGACATGTCGAAAATTCTTCAACTATATTCGCACATTTTAAAACAATGGGGGTAGGGACTTATTTTTTAGAAGAAGTCTTCATGTACATAACTATTCATTACATAAATATTTTATTTCCAAAATTATCCTTTACATAGAAATTACAACCAAAGTCACCATAAGAATATAAAAACTTTCAATTAAGTATAGGGATAACAAAAAAGTTCGGCGGCTCGAACAGTCGAGTCTCTGGCCGGCCCATGGCCCGGCGAGCCTGCCCACATATTTTTTTTTTAAGAAAATTAAAATTAAAATGAAAAAAAATTAAACAATTATAGTATTATTAAAAAAAAAAACCTAAGCCGACTCAACCCAGGCTCGCCTCGGCCCGCTAAAGCTCGAGTCAAAAGCTCGGGCCGAGCCTCATTTTTTAGGCCGGGCTTTGCCCGGCTCAGCTCGGCTCGGGCCAAAAAAAGCTCGAGCCGAGCTTGGGCTTTTTTTTTTGGGCTCAGGCTCAGCTCGACTAGTTGACATAGCTAATTAAGTCCCCAAGAATTTATAAATATAAAATTTTAACCCCAAAAATTAT